>JH153812.1:226992-241556 GCA_000226015.1 Mnemiopsis leidyi | reverse complement strand
GAGGTGCAGTCCAATTGAATTTGCAGCAAGCTCGACACTGTGAAGCAGGTCTTGTGCTTCTGCAGCAGTGTCAGTGGTCAGAGCTAGATCGTCTGCAAAGTCAACGTCTGTTACCTTGATGGCTGGGTGTCTCCTACTCCTTCTAGGGTGGACAGTGAACCCCAGATCTTTACCCACGAGAGCAGTGGTCATCACATAATCGATGGCAATGACAAAGAGATAAGGTGCCAGAGTGTCTCCCTGCATTACTCCTGCCAGGATATAAAAGGCTTCTGTTAGACCATCCTCTGTGATAACCCTAGCCAAGGTGTCTTTATACATGGCTTCTATGAGCTTGACGATATTCTGAGGTATTCCATACGCCAAGAGTATTTTCATAAGTACACCTCGGTGTACATGATACATATGCCAAAATATGGATGAAAAGGAGGATGAAACTAAAAATAAAGATCACATCTAATATCTCTCTTCATGAACCACTCTGTTTTGGGACTAAATAAGACGACGGGAGCATACAGCATATTTCTGGAAGCCAGACTTCCAGGTACTGAATAAGATCACAATGTAGTGACTGTGTTTATCCGAACTGCAGTGAAATGTAGTGACTGTGTTTATCCGAACTGCAGTAGAATTAAAAGGATAAAAACACTGCAAATGTAAGCAGACGCTTGCAGGCTCGTAGTAGAACCCGAGAACAGGTCCGGCCGATAGAGGGAGGATTAAATAATAAACATTCTCTTCTGCAGCGCCTGGAGAAGACGTTATCAGCGGGTATCACGGGATATTATTCCATATATGGCTACCCACGTGACCCAAGTCACGTGGTGGCAGGAGGAGGAGGAGTGCTAATAGAGTAAGGTATATAGATCACGTTACAGAGCGTCATGTCCACGAGGCACTGCAGGTGTCACGTGAGACTGCTAACGAACTGTTATTGGTGACAAGTAACATACTCAACGAACAGTACGAAACAATTGTAAGTGGGTAACAACTATTGCGGTAAACGGATTTATGGATCGAGGAGAAAATATGAATTGAGAGTTTAAGCGATCGAAATGTGTTTATCCGAACCTATATCAAAGGGTGAATGTCGAAAATATTCTCCCAGAAAAATATTTGACTAAAATATGAGACAACTTGAGAATATCACAAACCTTATCACAGCAAACGACAAATTTTAGCAGTTCAAAGACGATTTTATTCACAATGCAACTAAAAATACTAAGAAAAATTAGAATGAGTCGTGGATAATAACAGCAAACTGAACAGAAAAATGGTATCAAACTTGAGCAGTTCAAAGACGATTTCGTTTACAATGCAACTGAAAATACCAAGACAAATAGAGAATGAGTCGTGGATAATAACAGCAAACTGAACAGAAAAATGGCATCAAACTTGAGCAGTTTAAAGACGATTTCATTTGCAATGCAATTAAAAATATCAGAAAAAATTTCAAAATGAGTCGTTCATAAACAAATCAAACGACTTGAAAAGTATGATGAGAAAAGTCTAGATACCATACGCAAATTGGCAGGTTTCAGATCGGACTTAACAATTAACACCCACTCGTGCAGGAGTAGATGTAACAATATCCAGTGAGCATTAAAAAGGGCACTGAGACGAGTAAAGAGGTGGCTTCACAGAGTGAATGGAATGTGCTAATTACGGGTTTACGTGTAAGGAATGTACAATCTGGAGATGTGCGAGTAGAGACAAAAAGGTGACAAGTTACAACAAAGAACTGGAGGGCCACGTAAGTACAGTTGTTACTTATCATTTTCACGTCAATAACTACAAGTACATTTGTTACTTGTTATTTTCACGTCGATAACTACAAGTAAAGCTGTTACTTGTTATTTTCACGTGAATAACTACAAGTATAAGTACAGTTGTTACTTGTTATCTACACATTGAGGTCGGGTAACTAAGTACGATTATCGACACAATATTAGGAACTAACATTAAAACAAACTATCCAAGCGGCCGCAAAAATGACATTTTGAGGAGAAATGAGCAATCTCGCCACATCTGCATCGCAGTCGCACGTGACCATATCTCGTGATACCACGTATGAAAATTGCGTGCTTCTTATGGGTAGACTAACTTGACCCAGTACTCGACGTAACACAACCTCACGCAGTGTACACAGCCTTTTACCGATCAGAGAAGTAAAATTAGACAACATTAGATCACACATTTTCCCGGTTGAACAAACTAAAAAAGGTAGAATAAAGTGAAAAAGGTGAAGATAAATTACAACTAAGCATACAATGAAAATCAGCTGTCCTAGAGATTCTGGGACATGAGTAGATGTAACAATATCTAGTGAGCATTAAAAAGTGGACTGAGACGAGTGAAGAGGTGGCTTCACAGAATGAATGGAATGTGCTAATTACGGGTTTACGTGTAAGAAAATGGAATGTACAATCTGGAGATGTGTGGGTAGAGACAAAAAGGTTACGAGTTCTGGCTCCACAGAATGAATGGAATGTGCTAATTACGGGATTACGTGTAAGAAAATGGAATGTACAATCTGGAGATGTGTGGGTAGAGACAAAAAGGTTACGAGTTCTGGCTTCACAGAATAAACTACAAGTACAGTTGTTACTTGTTATTTTCACGTCAATAACTACAAGTACAGCTGTTTCTTTTTATTTTCATGTCAATAACTACAAGTATAAGTACAGTTGTTACTTGTTATGTACACATTGAGGTCGGGTAACTAAGAACGATTATCCACACAATAGAACTAGAAACTAACATTAAAACAAACTATCCAAGCGGCCGCAAAAATGACATTTTGAGGAGAAATGAGCAATCTCGCCACATCTGGATCGCAGTCTCACGTGACCATTTCTCGCGATACCACGTGTGACAATTGCATGCTTCTAATGGGTAGACTAACTTGACCCAGTACTCGACGTAACATAACCTCACGCAGTGTACACAGCCTTTTACAAAATGTGAACATGAGTCGGAAATCAACAAATAAAATGACTAGAAACGAAAAGTATAATGAACAGCCGAAAAAAAAGAGAAATTGTCATTGTTACACCAGGCTTTTGCAGTTATACTGAAGGAGCTCCTGGAAGATTCTAGATCTTTTTACTGAGACCAGTCTCATTTAACCCTCATTCATGGTTTTTTCGAGGCTTAACAGGAGGGCCTTTCTTGAATTCGCGAAAATATTTCACATATTGCAGAATAGAAACGAAACAGCTTAGGCTCCTGATTGGGTTTCATAAAGGTGTATGTTGTGAAGTAAATAAAACTAATAGATGAGCTATCATCTCAATTTGTAATGTCCGTCTACAGCACATAGATTGGACACCAAATTTGTCTGCATTATTTGGACTTTGAAGATTAAAAATTCCACTGACAAGCGAGAAATCAGCATAATGCAACAGCACCTCGAATCGATCATCATGAGTCGATTTTATGAAGTTTTTGAATAGCACCTAAGTCGTGACTATTGAATAGGAGCGAAGGTGTACATCAGCACAATATACGGTGCAAAGATGACTGATCAGTAAGTAAAACGAGGATTCTGTATTCCGTTAAAAGCTGAAATTTAAAGTCTTCAATTATCTGTCACAATTAACAGTGAGATAAGTCAACAAAATTCTGAAAGTAACGAGTGCTCGTTATAGCAGGCAAACAGAATCTACAAAACTAAGACAAGGTAGGGACGAGACACAAACAAATTTTAAATCATTCTGAAGACACTGTCGCAAGATTAAAACATAGCGCTCGATTGCACATATGTCGAAAGAGCCTTGTCATGCGCTTAACTTTACTCTGCGCGGCTCCTACACTGTACACTATAGCTGCCGCACCAACCACTAACCAGGAAACTTCTAGTTACATTTAGCATATACTCAAATGTTATACTGGTACATTATTGATTTATTAGTATTATTACTTCATTTTTGCTATAAATGATAAACCAGTATAATTTCGCAGTGCGTGGTTTGCATGACTTTGTCCAACGCTACACGCTATTCGTTAAGCAAATACAAAATAAAATGTAAAATGTGTCGGAGGGTGCGCGCTGTACAAAACTTTGTCCGACCGGCCTCATTGACATTCGCGTGATTTTAAAGCGAATTGACTTGCTACACGTTGCATAGCCTTGTCTCACGTTGTGACCCTTTTCAAAAAAATTTTTCAAAAACAAAAAATTCGCGCGCGCCGGAGGCTGCCGCTTCGCGGCAGCAGGGCTATACAACGTGTAGCAAGCATAGCCCTGCTGCCTTAACTATTTATACTTAACTTAACTATTTATACTTAATTGTTTGTACTAAAATATTGTACATACTTAAAATGACAATTTACAATTTACATTACATTATAGTATATCAGTTATTGCCTGGGGACCTCAGGCTTATTGTTGCTTTGCAACAATTAGCGAACGGAGGGAAACGTAGAACTAGAAAGAGCCGCGCAACGCCCGGTAAATCAGTTATTATATATTATATGTTACATATCACTAATAATAAGATATCAATGATATTTTTACAGTTTACACTTTAACAAGAAAAACTGTAAAACTGTAAAAATGATATTTTTACAGTTTACACTTTAACAAGAAAAACATATTAAGATACCGGAATGGAAATAAAAATTTTGTTTTGTGATAACATAAGTGAAAGAAAAAAACAATACTGATACGGTCGTGATCTGCTTGAGACCGTTAAACGGTTTTAAAGGTAAACCATCATTTACAAAAACTCTTTAATTGTGAGACCAACAGTAAGGCTACCTTTCACAAAGTTAAAGAACAGTAGCTTGTGATTATAACTGGGATTGGGAACCAAATCTGTTACATCAGAAGGTTTAAAATACAGAACTACAAGTATAAACTGTTCATAAAACCAATAACCATCACTTGGATGAAAGTTATGAAATCGGAACTTTATAGCTCAAAGAGGTTAAGGAAGTCGATAAATTTCTTTGTTTCAAGGTGAACTATAAATAATCTTCAAATTCAACCTTTAATTCTAAAAATAGAATGATTATCTGTTCAGTTTCACCATGAAAGTTCAATTTCCTCATGATCGTTACAGCACGTGTAACTGACAAAAATCCTTCATCTCACTCGTTTAAACAATATTTTACAAATATTTACAGGTTAATAAACGATAAATACAAACGAGAAACTGAAAGATCTGCTGACAAATTGTTTATATTATCAACAATTATGGCCTGATTTCCACAGCACAAATGGTGATGTCTGATACTTTAGTATTCACAGAAGAAAATTGAGAGAAACCAACATTTTCAGGAATGAATCAAAGGTTTATTCTTTAATCTAGTAGGTTGGGAGAATGAATTTAGTTAAATCATTTTAACTTACAGTCTACATACTCATAGTTACACTTTGTACATTGGAAACTCAAAACAATATATCGACCGCAATGGTGATAAATATGTCGGTTCATGACTGATGACAGGAGACCTATGGTTACTGATGATTTCAGCAGATTGTACTCTGATAAAAACTTGTTTAACAAAATAAACAAGCCCTAAGACCAGTAAATTAATAATCTGACCAGCTTTATCGCAAATCGTTATGTTAATCATCCCGCCCAGCAGTATACTGGCCTGCAAATTATCTTGGTAACGGTCTTCAATTCAATATCCGAACTCTTGCCGTCTTTTTTTGCTGTTGCACTTTCGAAACTGTTCATCTCAAACAAAATACATCAATTTAGCTCTGACAAAAACGCATTATTCAGACTTTTATGATCCTCACTGAATACTGCAAACTTTACTCTTCTTATTAAATTCCTCGTTTTGCCTCTGCTGGATGCTGGAAATGACATGCTGCAGCTCATACATGACACTGTTTTGATTAGAAATCTGCTGTTTCTGGTTCTCCAGCTGATGCTGAAGAAGCCTCACCTCACTTTCCAACTGTCCCTGGACTCGGGTAGCGCTGTTTCGTTCTTGTTCCAGAAGTTTCCGGTATTTTTCCAACTCAAGGTCAGTCTGAAACAGGCCGGTTTCCTCATATTGCAAGATTCTTAGACTTCAAACTTGTCTCCTATAAAATCTTTAAATCTTATCAGCTTAAAAATTATCTCATCCGCTTAGACTCTCAGAAAGATCTCAAAAAGTTGTCCTTTCTATAGTTTATTTGTTATTCTTGTGGTTGAAGAGGTTTAAGTTTTTGAGCAGATGAGATTAAGATGCCATAGGTGATAAGTTAGAAGTCATTATAATTCTTGCAATATATTACTTTAACACGACTAATATTACTATTCCGATAATTGAGGCAAAATATTACTCAAAATATAAGAAAGTTAAAGTTTAAGGAAACCTGTTCCTTTTCCCTTTCCAGAGCCTGCCATTTAGCCATGAACATGTCCTCCAGGTGAGATTTGCTACCCTTGAAGCTTTCCAGTTCGTCAGTCTGTCTAGCGTGCTTCTCCTCCAACTTCGCCAGCTTCTCTTGAAGCAGCTCGGCTTTCTCCTGTACACACTCCAACTCTCGTGAGAACGATGTCATCGAGCTGGGGCCTCTGAGAGAGAAAGGGGGTTTGAGGGGATGATGAAAATAAGATATCTAATATATTTAAAATTTTGAAAGCACGGGCGGCAGAATTGTGACCATATAACTCGGCTCTTGCTTGGTTTCAATTGCAGTATTGAGCAGTGTTTGATTTAATTTTTAAACAATAGAATTTTCCTCCTCGCCCGGTCAATCGAAAATGTTAAATATTTTATAGATTATACACACCTGTAAGGAGAGCGCATCTTGAAATTGGCGATGTTTGACGGATTTTTGGTGGCTCTCAACTCTGAAGCCTTGTTAGGCCGAACGTCTTTCCAGTTCAGAGAAAATTTATCTCTGTAAGGCTCGCCCCTCCTAGTCTGGGAAGTGAACCGATACCGAGATGGCCTGGATGCCGACAGTTGCAACTCCTCCTCGCTGTCCGTCGTTTCTATTTCCGTAACCGCTGCGTTTATCTTTTTTCGGAGTCGGCGTTTCGTCGTTCGTTCTTTCTCCGCTGACGTTGCTTTGTTCTGGGCGGCAGCTGTTGTCTGGGAATTTGGAAAATTTAGCCTTTGGACTTTGATCCAACGCCAGATTATGAGAACAACAGCGCCAACAATTTGCGCCAAGATTATGTGCTTTCAAAAAATTGAACTGTATTGGTTGACGAGGTGGCCTTATTACTGTCTAAGGGCTAACAGCAACATCGTATAATGTGTAAAACATGAATTTTAAAATATCTATCAATCTGGAACAAACTTTCTGCCTCACTCTTTAATGGTTAACATCTGCATAGCTTTGCATTCTGTGAAAAATTACGTTTCTTGAAAAAATTTGGTTCCAAAAAGGGAGGAAACTTTTTCAGGTCCCTCGACTGCTTGGGGTGTGCAATAAGTAGGGATGGGAGACACAGAGGACACACTGTACATGCCCTTGGGGCAAGGAATGGGTTTGGCACACAGCAGAAGAAGGGTCGTGTAAGTGGGAGCTACCAACTCCAATTGTCATGGTATCACTGATAGCATCCCTCGCTGTCTCCTTAGCTTCTCTTGCTATATCGGTTTGCAATGTGGTCTTGAAAAAAAGAACAAAAGGAAAGCGGAAGGAACAATTCGAAAATCGAAATGTGCCCCCCTTTATACTTCCAAACGTGAAAAACCGCAACATTAGCAGTCAAGTTGAAAATGAGGATCTTAAAAGTGCAATATATTCTGATGCGGACATGTCGGGGTCCATCTACGAATGTGTCCAATCCTGCCATAAACGGGAATTCATTTAACTGACAAATGGACAGGAAAAATTTTACGATCTAGGAATACAAAATTTTTTAACTGATAACAGCAAGATCTGCTAGAAATACAAATGTGCTAAAACTTTGGACGAAGTTTAATTAAAACAGCACTATTGCTGTTTTTTAAAACTTTCTGATAATTAATCTAGAAATGACTTTAACTTGTAATGATTGTAAATGTAATATCAGTTTCAGAAAGGAAGTCATAACTCTTTGAGAGGAGTCGATTTGTTTTCAAACTTATTGGTCGTTTTCGGCTTCTATTTTCATTAGCCAATCCCTACCAAATGACGGCAAAATTTTTTGATTCCACCAGAAGAATTCGGACATCCATAATTATTTAAGTTGTCAGTAATGGAAGTCAATTTACAAAATACTTGATAAAATCAAGAATTACATGATGCAGGTTAAACTCAACCTTTGCTCTATATCGACTAATAGATACATTTTAAAATGTTGATTGATTAACAAAATACTTTAATAATAATAACTTTGATAAAAGTTTATTTTTTGTTATCATCAGTTGTTTTGGTAAAATGCTAGACTTTTTTTAGAAAAATTTGCATAGTTAAAGAAGATTTTAGATTAAACTAGTAAAACAATGTAGGCACTTACAGAGAATTTGAAGATAGTATAATAAACTTAATTTAATTTTTTATTTGTTTGCCTTTATGTCCGTGAACGTTAGGTTTTTAATGGACGAAGCAAATTACGAGAATTTACTCACTTAACTACAAGAGTAAGCTACCTGGAAGTCAGAATCAGTGAGGTCACGTTTTTTCTGATCAGTAGATGTGCTCTGTTGGGTGCGTTGTGTCGTCTCAAATCCGCTGTCTTTGCTACCACTTTTAGCGCTGTCCACTTGAGGGGAAACAAATTGTCATGATATTTGGTGATCAATGTATTCGTATAGCCTGTTATGCAGAAACACTTCGAAAGTTCAATCACTGGTGGAATAACCAGTGGAATTACCTGCAGTCAGGCTTTATGAAACCCAAAGCTATCGACGACTCCACCTCACACGTAAAAACAAACCATAATGGAAAACAATCAGACTCGTACAACGCTAATTTAGCTTGAAAACCTACCATTAGAAGAAGGAATCCCACCACTTGTCTCCAAATCGCTCTGTCTCCCCTCTGTCTTTTCCTCTATCTTCTGGGTGGGAGTCACGATCACCCCCTCCTCCAGCTCCAGTCTCAACCAGGTCCTCATCTCATCGTCCTCTTGGGTTTCGTCCAGCTTAGTAGCTGAGGCTACACAGGATCTGGCTTCCCGAGACAACGCTGAACTTCTCTGAGGGGAGTTGCCAATTAACACGACTAACACAATTAAGACGATTGACACGATAGTCCCTGACAGGCTCTGCCAATAATTTGAGACTCTTCGAATACGTCAAGTTCGATAGTAGGAATAACCTCTTGAAGTTTCAAAGCAACTCCAGAGCTAGTTTTTGAGATTGCTAATAACCCAGAAAAAATTTCTTGAAATTCGTTCAACTTTTTGTGTGCTGTCGGTGGACTCTGGTCGATAACTCGGGCCAAGTTCAATATAAAATAGTTAAGAGTGGACGGAGAACATATTAGGATGCAACGCCTGTTTTCGCTTGTCCAGTGGTTCAGAAAAGGTGGAAAGTGCTTCTTTAGTTTTCCGGTGACTTAGCTATCGGGCAGGCATGCGTCCAGTCAATGTGGAGTACAAGAAATCACACTTTTACGTACGTGCGCGCTGTCACACTAATAACTTACAGCTAAAAAGTGAATACAAAATTTTTTACTGCGTCTTACAACTAGTCGATTTGTCCGTACCCACGCGACTGTCCTTGGTCATGCGCGTACTTGATTTTGCCGGAAAAACTACTGAGTCTGGTCTTTTTACTACAGATCTTGAGACAAAGAAATACGCGGGCAAGGTAAAAATCGATTGTTTGCTACAACTGCTCTCGAAGGGCAAGATTTATGGTGCCATTGTGCTATTCATACGCAGATTTACCTCGTGATTAGCAGACTCTGACCTTTCTGAGCTGGCCATGTTATCTTCTGAGGATACTCTGAAACACAGAGCTTGTAATTTATTTGTTCAAATTATAGATATTTCTAACCTCGGACGCTGACATCAATCTAACCTCGGATGCTGACATCAATCTTAAATCTCGAATCGCAGGAGAACGCTCATTTCAACAATTTTAACAATCATGTGTACAAAGGTGCTTCAACAATTTTGAAAGTTAATCGTGTGTGAAAAAGGTACTTAGATACTTACAAAGCTTGTCTGCCAGTGTTTTTCCTCTTTTTCTTTTGTGGGGCAGTAGTACTGACCTGTCAATAAACATAATTAATGACAAATTAGGGTCAAAACTCGAAGTTTACCCTGTTTACCAAGTTTACATGTTTCAACTTTCTTGACAATTTTCCCCACATCAGCTGTAACACAAAAACCATTTCAGAGTGAACACTCCTAAAAAGGGACCTGAATCATGAGAGAATGGTTGCAGCTAATCAACCGCTTAATATGATTAAGTCCAGGGTTGCCGCTCGCACTGGCTCGCCGGGCAGCATCTGTGAGAGAAATCTCCAGGGGGTTAATCCTCATGTCGTTGCTGTCAAGGATGGCGTTCCTGTCGGAGACTGTCTTTCTCAGTCTCCCTTTGTTTCCACTTTTTGGAGTCAGAGAAGCGTGGATGTCCGGGTCGGACATGGATTTTGGAAGGGTTGCTTTGTATGCGGAGTGTTCGGGGATAAGTGCCGACTGCGCCTTTTTCTTTGACTTTGCGCTAGCCAGTGCTGGCGTCTGAAGTTCTGAAAATTGGAATTGTTATCAAAACATGTTGAATATCGCTATACCTAGGCAACACGGATCGTACCTAGGCAACACGGATCGTACCTAAGCAACGCGGACCGTACCTAAGCAACACGACCCATCCATCATACAATTTCAAGAGTCTCACCGAAGTCAGAGTCTTCACTGTCAGTCATAGCTACACCTCTCAACGACAGCTCGTTCAGGTTAGTGGGAGGGGGCGTGCCCCACAGGAATATAGCGTCCCCATCAGTAACCGCCACCGTGTATCCTCCACAACATGCCACGTACTGAAATGGGTCAACTCCTCAATAAGGGACATTTTTTCAGAATACCAGTTCGAAAAGACTTTGCGTGGATGAATTTGATCGTGTTGAATTCTACTGTTTTGCAATTCGTGAAGATTGAAACAGAACAATGGCTCTCTACACAATGGATACAATACATTAACAAAAGCGTGCATAACAAGGCTAAGCGACTTTGAAACAGAAGAGGAAGGATAGGTGAAAGTACTTTAACGATTCGAACGTGCTACTCGTTTATACTCCGTAATTGTAATAAAGTAATAAGCATGCGAGAATTCAGCCGGTAAAATGGAAATTAAAGAACAGAATTATCGTTCCTCAAATATGGTCTTCGAACCGATTTTATTGGACTAAATATCACGTACATATTTTATGTCGTTACTTCCTTAATTCACTTCTGCATAAAGATAATTAGCCAAATCTAAGAATCTACCAAAGCCATGGCGACATGCGGCACCTTAGCTCAGTGTTATAATACCTAAGCACAGTGATAACATACTTTGGCACAGTGATAACATACCTTAGCACAGTGATAACATACCTTAGCTCGGTGATGGACCATGCTGTTTACAAGAACCAAAGCGTCAGCGTTGTGTCTGGAGCTGACTCCCAATTGGCCGTCCCTGTTCTGACCGAAAGTGTAGATTTGGCCGGTATCCACGACGACGGCAGAATGGGTCGGACCTAGAGAAACTTCCACACAACGTTTGTTTCCGACCAGCTTCACCGCAGTCGGTACCGTCACACTACTCACTTCGGTCTCCTCACTCTGAGAGAGAGATGTGTGTGTTTGTGTGTGTGTTTGTACTGTGTTTTTGTAATGCCTTGTGTTTTCGGGGGCTGTTTTATCTGAATAAATCTGACTAATGACTTTATGTGACTATTGAAACTAAAGTTCAAAGAAAGTCAATGGAAAAAGCATGAGCAGTGAGTTAATGGTGGTCACACGTACATGGTGTGACATAATTCTCAGACTTAAAATTCTTAACACAATTGCGGAACTTGAGATCGTTGAGATACAATACAATACAGACACACAAGTGTTAAACGGTCGTGCTAAAACGTGCATGATTAATTGAGCTGGTGGTTTTCCTTATCAAAATGTCCCGTCTTATCAAGAAATAAGTGTTGTGATTGTTACATGAATATCAAGAAATACGAATCGACATTACTGTGAAATAATGGGTAAGTTAACTTACGTTATTATAGAAAATCGCTTTCATTGTAAGAAGGAATCCTTTTCGTTTGTTTAACCCCAGTTTATTGAACTGATTACTGAAAAGGAGAAAAAGAAATTGTTAGCAGTTAGCCGTACAAAACCAAATCCTGGAATGTTTCAGACAACAAACATTTTAAATGTAAACAGTAAAGTTCGAATTAAGAAAAAAGATTTGAATTTGAGAGAAGTAATTTTGTCACTTTTAGGGCTGTTTTTGGCTGTAATCATTTTGGTCACAATTGTAAGCCGTAAGGTTGCTGACTGAGTTGCATGATACAAGAATTTAACACCATTTGTACACTTTTACCACACCAGCCATTGCACTCTGCTTTATCCTTTATCTCGTGCAGTAACTGCAGATAATCGCACTTGGCCTCGCCGCACGCAAAAAATGCACTTATTAAATTAGCGAATAATATCAACTCGTGAGACAAAACATTTAAAGATCATTTGACTCGACAGTTCTGATGTACACCAAACACACTTTCCTTGGTAAAATCCTGCTTGTTGAAATTTCAACTTTCTACCATATCTAAAATTTGTAGAGATATCTTTGTCACATGGTATCTAATGGATAATTTTAACTTGAAAATGGAATGGACTTAAAAATAGAAGGAAAATGTCTTGACTGAATTTTGACCTATAGCTTCACCTATAGCTTCACATTTTATGTATTTTAATGACTTAACATGATAATGAAAACTAGATTAAAACAGATGTGATAATGAAAGAGTGGTAAAGTTCCCAGTGGAATTACCGTACTATTTGCTCCCGGAGCCACCCTGACAACAACGTTAGATAGTTAGATACAGTGCTCGCACCCCCAGCGCTAGATTAATGTACTCTAACTGAATTAAGTACAGTGGATCCCATTAGGGTGGTAATATTTGTGTTGTTAAAAGGTCAGAACAAGTAGCATTAGGATGATTTGGGAGTGCTTATCTGAGTCGAGCAGCGTGCATTTATCTATTTTTAGATCGACGAAAGAAACCTTGATTTGTGGACGAGGACTGATCATTGTTGTATGATCAGTGAGTAACTTCAAGAGATTAAGACAAGATACATAAATTTGGAGACTTCTTATTGCGTCTGGAAAAGTAGGCGGAACCTTTCGGAAAAGTCTACTAAAGCTTAGACATCGTATAAACGCATACAAGGAAGAAACACTAAGAAGAAACACAAAGAAAAAACAAAGAAAAAACACAAGGAAGAAACACAAGATAGAAACACAAAGAAGGGTTCAGTACTAATAGGTACCTGCCACAAGCGTAGAGAGTACCGTCCTCGGTAAGAAACATGGTACCGTCAGTACCGCACCGTACACGGTGAATAGACACAGACTCTTCGCTGAACTGCACTGGTGTTGGTAGTACCCTGAACAGTGGGGTATATGGTGTTGTAGGGAAATCTTCAAATATTCTAATTTTTGTATGTAACAAAAATCTTAAAATCCTCTAATTTTTGCGAGTAAAACATTATGTATGTCTTCTTATTTTCTGTTATGTTCCAGTTTAAGGTACGCGAATCAGACAGTGAAAATATGTCTTCCAGACATCCCCTGTATTTCTCAGGTAATTCCAACGAACAACCTTGACTCCATGCCAAACTTAACACCACATTACAAGGTCGAATATTTGCATAACTCCAGACCGACCTATCAATGTTAGTTCCGTGTCCCAACCTCCCGTTTCTCCCGCAGCCCCACGTAAAAGCCGCCCCACTCTTAGTCGTCAGGGCGGCATGCTGAGGTCCGCACGCCACCGCCACGACGTCCGTCGAGAGAAGCGTCTCACACAACTTGGGTTTGAGAACGTCCTCCCCTAGATCGGTCTGTCCTGCAGGGAGAAGTGTGTTACCATGGCAACTTGGAGGCCTTGTTATCTTACCATTCTGGGAGTGCAGCTGTGGGCCAGCTCAGACGAGCTCATTAGTATTTCGTTATAATGGTTTGTTAAATGTTTGGAACGGTTTTGCTATGGAGCAAAGCCGTGCAATGGTATTTAATTTTAGCACTTCAATAAAGTAACAAAATACTTATTCAGTCCAAACGAATGGTAACAAATGACCGATATGACAGAAGCGCGAATTACATAACTGCAAAGGAAAAATATATTTTTGTTCCAGAAAATTTATAAATTCAGAAATCAAAGCTAACGGTGAGATATTGACAGGATGATCCAAAAAAAGTTATTTATTTGTTATTTATTTGTTATTTATTGTGACAAGTTATCTATTTGTTATTTATTGTGACAAGTTATTTATTTGTTATTTATCGTGACAAGTTATTTATTTGTTATTTATTGTGACAAGTTATTTATTTGTTATTTATTGTGACAATTTATTTATTGTGACAAGTTATTTATTTGTTATTTATTGTGACAAGTTATTTATTTGTTATTTATTGTGACAAGTTATTTTATTGTGACTAAGTTTATCTATTTGTTATTTATT
>JH153812.1:215252-226732 GCA_000226015.1 Mnemiopsis leidyi | reverse complement strand
TTATTGTAGACAAGTTATTTATTTGTTATTTATTGTGACAAGTTATTTATTTGTTATTTATTGTGACAAGTTATTTATTGTGACAAGTTATCTATTTGTTATTTATTGTGACAAGTTATTTATTTGTTATTTATTGTGGCAAGTTATTTATATGTTATTTATTGTAACAAGTTATTTATTTGTTATTTATTGTGACAAGTTATTTATATGTTATTTATTGTGACAAGTTATTTACTTGTTATTTATTGTGACAAGTTATTTATATGTTATTTATTGTGACAAGTTATTTATTTGTTATTTATTATGACAAGTCATTTATTGTGACAAGTTATTTATTGTAACAAGTTATTTATTGTGACAAGTTATTTATTCTGACAAGTTATTTATTTGTTATCTATTTGTTATTTATTGTGACAAGTTATTTATTGTGACAAGTTATTTATTTGTTATCTAATTGTTATTTATTGTGACAAGTTATTTATTGTGACAAGTTATTTATTGTGACAAGTTATTTATTGTGATAAGTTATTTATTTGTTATTTATTGTGACAAGTTATTTATTTGTTATTTATTGTGACAAGTTATTTATTCTGACAAGTTATTTATTTGTTATCTAATTGTTATTTATTGTGACAAGTTATTTATTGTGACAAGTTATTTATTGTGACAAGTTATTTATTGTGATAAGTTATTTATTTGTTATTTATTGTGATAAGTTATTTATTTGTTATTTATTGTGACAAGTTATTTATTTGTTATTTACTGTGACAAGTTATTTATTGTGACAAGTTATTTATTGTGACAAGTTATTTGGTGTGACAAGTTATTTGGTGTGACAAGTTATATATTCGCGACAAACCGAGACAGTTAGAAGAGGCAGCTCCACAGGACATGAGCAAACCGTTGTCGGTTACAAAGAGAGTAAAGTCGTCACCACACGCTACCGATGTAACGAACTTCCCTTGGAGCGCTTCGATACTGAAATTGTAGGGTGTTATTGCTGGAGTGAGATTAAGTGGTAACTTCGAATTATGATATAGAATAATGATAAACGTTATTAATCTTGGTCAATGACTATAGTCAATGACGATTGACTATGGCATCAGAAAAGCGACTTGAAGTGGTCACAAAAATTAAAATAACATCTCCACAATCTACACTCTACATGAATAAAAAATCTTTATAATTGTAATTTAGAATAATATACATTTCAAACTTGAATAAATAAGTGATCTTCCAATTTAAATAAATAAAATATCTTTAAATCCTACCTAGTGTAGTCAACTTAAGCAGAGATTTCTTTCAAGCAAGTCATGTATTGGAAAGCATCCAAAAGAATCACAAAAATATGCAACATTTAAGTGTTTCTTCTTTCAGGAGTTGCGACTGCATAAGGTCAACCTAAAGCAAGCCAGTGAACAGCTGCCGACCTTAAAATCATGCAGATATCGAAATAACGTGGATATGGAGCTAAGATAATGTGAACTTGGGTGATACAGATGAGCTCTAAAGTAAGGACATGATAAGGAGGAGTAGTTATCTAGATAATGTCTGAGAGAGCAGGTTAAAAAAGGAGCTCTGCCCGCCAGCTGGTGGAGCTGGGATATCATTAACGTGCTAGGTTTACAGGTACCCGGGCTGCAGCACGCCTGTTCCATTTAACTATTTAGCTATTTAAATATCTTGTCTCCTTGCTACCCTGCAGTAGCCCCTTATTGGGATAGAAGATGAAAATATGTGTAGCTGCAGTACATGTGAAATGTAGCATGAACAGATGGTGCTTTTATCATGTAAAGTAAGGTGGAAGTAAGTTCCTATTGTTATCAGCTTGAGAAGTGTTGTTATGTAGATCACCTTCCAGAAAAGAGACTCAGACAAGAACGTAAAGATTTAAGAAACTCTAAACTCTTAAGTTACCAGGTAGGAGTGTGTGTGAATATTTGAGAAACTCTAAACTCTAAAGTTACCAGGTAGGAGTGTGTGTAAAGATTTAAGAAACTCTAAACTCTAAAGTTACCAGGTATGAGTGTGTGTAGAGATTTAAGAAACTCTAAACTCTAAAGTTATCAGGTAGGAGTATGTGTAGACATTTAAGAAACTCTAAACTCTAAAGTTACCAGGTAGGAGTGTGTGTAGAGATTTAAGAAACTCTAAACTCTAAAGTTACCAGGTAGGAGTGTGTGTAGAGATTTAAGAAACTCTAAACTCTAAAGTTACCAGGTAGGAGTGTGTGTAAAGATTTAAGAAACTCTAAACTCTAAGGTTACCAGGTAGGAGTATGTGTAGAGAGAGTGTTGCCATGTCCAAGTTGTCCAGACTCCCCCTCCCCCCAACTGTATGTCGAGTGTACTTCTGTTGTTGCAACTATGTGGTTCTTCCCTACACTCACCTGCAAGTTGAAGTTAATTAGTTGCGTATCTAGGTCGTCTAGGTCGGGGGGGGGGGGGGCTTACCTAAATCTTTGGTTTGTTAAGGTGTCTGACCATTCAATGGTATCACTTCAAGATAAATGTCGTATTTACAGTCAATTACAAAATCAGTTAGTTGACGATATCAGAACGATATCAGATAGAGAAATCAGTTAGTTGGACGATATCAGATAGAGAAATCAGTTAGTTGGACGATATCAGATAGAGAAATCAGTTAGTTGGACGATATCATATAGAGAAATCAGTTAGTTGGACGATATCAGATAGAGAAATCAGTTAGTTGGACGATATCATATAGAGAAATCAGTTAGTTGGACGATATCAGATAGAGAAATCAGTTACTTGGACGATAACAGATACAATCAATACCAGGTGTACTCACAGTCCTGATGATGCAGGTGAGGGGCAGGTCGATGGGACAGAGAGTGAGGAGTGAGGTGTCCAGGAAGTACAACATACTTCTCACTACCTGGTCCTGTTTCTCTGCCTTCTTCTCACGGTGCTGGTAGAACTGCACCAGTCCTAGCACCTGACATTATAACAAATAATATGACGCTATCAGCTCTAGTCCTAGCACCTGACATTATAACAAATAATATGACGCTATCAGCTCTAGTCCTAGCACCTGACATTATAACAAATAATATGTCGCTTTTAGCTCTAGTCCTAGCACCTGACATTATAACAAATAAGATGACGCTAATTTTATGTCCCAAGATGGGAAAGAGGCACTGTCCATTCCTTTTTTCGCAACTAACAATCAAGTTTCAATGAGTTCTAAAATTCTAAAAGTAAAATTTTATCATAAAGTGAAAATTAAAGACTACATTCACAGTTAAATATGTATACGTTATAACGTTAATAATGTCTCTCTGTGCTACCTGGTTCAGTACAAGCTCCACTCCGGGTCTCTTATCAGGATCTGTGGTAAGTAACACATCCACTATCTCACGGAGATGTGAACTGTAATTACTGCTTACTGGCTTGTACTGGCCCTGTAGGAATGTGAACTGTAGTTACTGCTTACTGGCTTGTACTGGCCCTGTGGGAATGTGAACTGTAATTACCGCTTACTGGCTTGTACTGGCCCTGTAGGAATGTGAACTGTAATTACTGCTTACTGGCTTGTACTGGCCCTGTGGGAATGTGAACTGTAATTACCGCTTATTGGCTTGTACTGGCCCTGTGGGAATGTGAACTGTAATTACTGCTTACTGGCTTGTACTGACCCTGAAGGAATGTGAACTGTAATTACCGCTTACTGGCCCTGTAAGATAATTTCACTGGCAACTTTCTGTTTGTTTCAAATTTCAAATGGACGATTCAGAATATAATCGCCGGTGTAGTTATCGGTACTTTTATAAGACTAGCACATTTTAACTTTCAAATTATCACAAAAAAGTGTAGACAAGAACCTTAACCTTGAAATTATCACAGTGAATATGTAAGAATATAAACCTTGATGATTTTGTTGACCAGAGCCGGGAGGTTGGAACCCTCGAAGGCCTTCTCCCTGTTTGCCATCTCGTAGAGAATACAGCCGAGCGCCCACACGTCACTCTTGGGCCCGTACTGTTTACCTTCACACTGAAGGGAGAGTTAGATTGTCAGGGACTGACTTGTGGAGTTTGATATGACTTAACTATGATATTACGTTCATTAGATACTTGGAAAGTTTGGTTTTGGCTCAGTATGACAGCTGGTATAAAATTTGTGTCCGTGCATTTTACAATTTGAGCACAACCAGAAGTTCAATATCGGCCATCAAAGTTGACCGTGTGTGGTTAGTATAATTGTAAAAATCTTCTAAAATCTTCTAAAGTCTTCTATAATGTTCCATTATTCTCAAACGTACCATCTCGGGTGAAATGTAGTAAGGTGTGCCAAGGACAGTTGATGCACCTTTAGTCTCCAGGATTTTAGAAATTCCAAAATCTCCCAGTTTAATCATTCCGTTTTTGGTGAGAAAAATGTTGGCCGTCTTTAAATCCCTGGAAGAAAGTTTTCAAGTAAATATAGCTTTTGCTCGAAATGAATGCAGGTAGAATATCGAAAATGAGAAAGTGATTAACTAGTATGAGAGTAAAAAACGTAGATCCTAAAAATTTAAACTTTGCTTTAATTCCAAACCTGTGAAGAATGTTATGATCATGAAGATGTTTACACGCTTCCAGCATTTGTCTGAACATGTTGAGTATGTGATCCTCCGGGATCTCTTCTTCTTGAGTACTGAGGTACTGTGCCAGCGTTCTGAGAGTGGGGCTGGTTAACTTCTAGATCTTTCTACCACACGTGCATATTGTGGGACTGGTTAACTTCTAGATCTCTTTACCGCACGTGCATATTGTGGGGCTGGTTAACTTCTAGATCTTTCTACCGCTCATGCATAATGTGGGGCTGGTTAACTTCTAGATCTTTCTACCGCTCATGCATATTGTGGGGCTGGTTAACTTCTAGATCTTTCTACCGCACGTGCATATTCCAATCTATCGACAGATAATGTGGTTAAATGAGGTGATGAACTTGATGATTTGAGTTGGATATTCTGATGAATTATGACACTTTATTTAGGTATCATTGATTCATTGGTCATGATAGAGTATTAATTTGAAAGTTTCACGACCTATCAACACCTTATTTTAGCTAACCACTTCAATGACTTTAAAGGATTCTGAAAATTAGGATGGATTTCGATCAAGTATTCTGAATCATTGCTTCCATGTTTAGTTTGGCATATTAAGATGTAACTGTTCTACCATTTTTAGTTTTTTTGTTCAGTTACCAGAAACAATTCAATAAGGGTGACTTAATTTTCAAAGAGCAGTAACACAGTCAAAAGTTCCTTTGAAAATCGCATTTCTGAGTCAAACAGAGAAAAGTTACATTAAAATCAGAACAATGTTTGTTTAAAACCGCAATATCGGAGTCTAAATTTGCAACAAACTTACTTTCGAATTATTTTACCTAAAATTTTTATTTTAAAGCTTTGCTGTATCAGATCCCAGAAATTAATCACGTTCCTTAACTTTGTTATCATGTTGTTGTAACAGTGCAACTAAACGGTATCTCAGATTTTAACAGTCTACAATAGGCCGATAATTCTTATCAAGCACAAATACCTCACGACCTCTGTTAATAAGATTCTTTTCTGCATCACGTGATTTATAAAATCTCAGTTTTATTAAACAGATTTCCAGTAGCACGACAATATTATAAAAAATATCATTATAAGAACAATATTCCATCCTTTCTTCCCAAACACAACGATGTGTCACTGTGAAGTGATATTATGTATCGCAGTGACCTCATTTACATCGTACTGCCTCAGTGATGTAAGACGATCTATACCGACATAATGTGCAACACTAATTGACATAATTGGTCTACAATTGCTCTAATAAGGTCTAATGAGTCCGGTAAAATTGGGGTCCGGTTAGATGGTCGAGTCTGTCTTCCACAGACTCCTTCTGTCCCGTTTGGCAATACACTGATGCCGTAGTGGGGTTTAGAGACACATAACTGTAGTGGAACTGCCATATTCAGTGCCTGCATGATACGCTATCAGAAAAAAAGAATCTTTGCTTCGTAAAAGTTCGAGAAGCAGGAGAAGAGCGCGATTCACATGTAGACTTTCTAACAAAGGGGCGTGAGTAGATTTGCGTGTGTGACTGTTAATGAAAATTAAGTGGAGTTAATGACACAGAAGTTACGTGTTCACGAGACGGTCTTATTCTCGGTTTATCTAAGTAGGCCATCCGCCGAGGACGAACACGTAAAAGCAGGAAATAAAAATTGAAACAAAGAAACAAAGAAATAAAGAAACAGAAAAACAAACAAACACACAAACAATAAATAAACAAACATACAAACAACAAACAATAAACAAACAAACACACAAACAAACAAAGAATAAACAAACAAACACACAAACAAAAAACAATCAGTTTACCCGCCGTCAGCGTATTCCATCTCAATCATAAGAAGTCCATCCTCTTCAAAACTGTCATAGTAAGCTATGATGTAAGGATGATGCAACATCCCCAGCACTTTCACCTGAAGTTCATGAATTTGATGAGTATTATGATGGATAAATGTAGGTTTCATGTGACTCACGTCATACTCACTGATTTCTGATGTGAAACTTCTATGTTCTGGGTGATTGAAATTCTCAATCCAGTTCAAAGTTACAGCTGGAGAATGTCTCCTGCAGTCTGAGCTGTTCAGCTCAAAGTTGTTCAGTTTCATATCATGTGTGTAAGTTAAATAGTGTATTATAATATAGTGAAACAAAACTACAAAACTAATGGGCTAATCGATCCTGTAAAGAGCAAGTTCCGACCGATTAGGTACTCATCCTTTTAGCTTTGGACTGAGCCCATTCCAGCAGTTTACACGTGAAGATGAGGAGAGGTTGGATCATACCACACGTGACAGAGTGATGTTGTTAAGTACACCTCGACAATTTTATCGCTCTTATTCTCCAGTAAATACGAGTAAAAACTGGATTGTAGACGGTTGTGACGTCATCAAGTAAAGTTTATCCTAAATATACCTTGGGACTTTATGACTTTATAGTTTATAGTCTATCTTGATCCAAGAAATTATCATTTGCGCGTGATCCAGCACGTGATATCAGACTACAGAATTCTAAGCCCACCAAATTGATGTAGCACACTTTTCTTCTGTCCAAAAACACAAGGCCATGTGTGCACATAGACTGTATGCTGTACTAAAGACGATGAGCTCATTTTAAATGCTCCTTTAAGCTATCGATTATCGTTCGAGCTAGGTACATCCTGATACAGCTATCAATGACTCCTTCTCCACTAACATGATGAATTTTTGTTATGAGATAAGAATTTGAACAGAGCCTTAAGTAACGAAGCAGTTTTAAATAATTAAACGTCAAATTTTAATATCTGGACGTGACTTAACTTTACGTAAATACTTAATACGTAGATGTCGCCAGAATATTTAATATCTATATGTGCATTGTAGCTCAAAATTAGACCAAAATATTTGCATTAAATTGTTCATTAAGAATCAGAAACTTCCCGATTCATCTGAAGGGAATAAAAAACTTGGTCTTCCGAACTTCCGCGTGCCGACACAATGTATGCTGGTGTCCGTGTTTTAACGAGAAAATGATGGTGTGTTCTGGAGCAACAACAGCTCACGTCACATGACACACACCACAGGACAGCTGGAGTTTAATTAATTAGCGATACAATGAGCACACCGTACCCCCCGCAGGGACCAGAAACGTGTCACGTGACGCCTCAATACCCACGTGGGTGCAGGAAAATAGTGTTAAAATGCACGTGCTATGTGATCATGTGATGCGTAATTGCGGTCAATGTAACGACTGAGATGCTATATCTTTGCTCGTTGAGTTCAAAAAGCAAAATGCTGCAATATCTTAGTACGGGCTAAAAAGCTCAATTACCAGTTCGGCTATGAAAAATGCCGAACCTTTTAACGTCTTGATAATTTAAAATTTAGCCATGAAATAAGATTTGAATCTAGATTCTAGCCATGATAGGCATAAGATTTGAAATTCATCAAGGCTTAAAATTCGAATATTGGACGGTTCAAAGACCATGTCGTGATCGTGTCGCATACCATGAACTATATATCTCGATATCTCGATATCTCGATATCTCAATATCTCGATATCTCGATATCTCAATATCTCAATATCTCAATATCTCAAATCTCAAAATCTCAAAATCTCAAAATCTCAATATCTCAAAATCTCAAAATCTCAATATCTCAATATCTCAATATCTATTGCTGATTTTTCGAACGGCCATAAATTGAGTTGGGTTTTGTGTATTTTGATCAGATTTAAAGGAGGAGTTAGTTTTGGCCAAGTAGTTTTCGACAATCAAAAAAACCGGAGAACAGATGATAAAGTGGTGAAATCGGCAAAAATAAGTCTTTTTGAACCCTCTTGACAGACGTTTTTGGTACGTTTGTAAAGGCGACCGGACATTTGTCCGAACGGACGTTTGTCCGAATGGACATTTGTCCGAACTGCTAATCTTATGATAAACGGACATTTGTCCGAACGGACGTTTGTCCGAATGGACATTTGTCCGAACTGCTAATCTTATGATAAACGGACATTTGTCCGAACGGACATTTGTCCGAATCGGTTTGTAGTCAAACATCCATAAGGTCAGAGTTGTCATCATAGTCGTTTATAATAAGGTCTTCGCCGCATAATGTCTTCGCCGGATTGGGCTAGGATGTAGTCTGCAGGGATGTTGAGGTCTTCAAGGTTTCGGGGGTTGGAGGGGTGTCTGTTGCTTTGTTGCTTGCTCCGTCTTGTCGAGTCCAGACACAACTTCAGAGCAGGGGAATTTGGTGGGTAGATAAGCCTGAGCCGCCTTCCCCTTGAGAGACTGCTTGGCTTGGAAGACAGAGTCGTGGGAGTGGTCAGTGGTAGGAGATGTCAGCAGTCAGCTGGTCGTCCAATGTAGAAATCGGGCCTCTGCAACCCTTGCGAAGGTCCGCACACTTCCAGTAGGTAGTCTCGTTCTTCTTCTTGTCCAGCCAGTTCCCGCTCTAATGTACTTGCTAGTCCGGGAAACGGATATTTGTCCGAACGGACATTTGTCCGAACATGCTTGTTATAAGGCATTCGGACAAATGTCCGTTCGGACAAATGTCCGCCAATCGTTTGTAAACAATCAAATCTGCGGTTGCTACGCCGATCTAATGGTAACAACCTTGCGAGGTTGTCGTTACACGCTTCTAGATACCCAAATAATGATGCGTTTTCGTTTAAATGCTTGATTTGCTGTAACTTGCGTTCTGATATATGTTTTTTGATGCGGTAAAAAGGAGGTGGTATATATCTATGATTTAAGAACAAATGCGAGTTGACAACCTTTCACGCAATCGTCTGCGCCTACCCCCTCGTCCACATTACAAAGTCTAAAATCTGTTTGTCTGCTTGATTTTTTGTCTGTTTGATGGTTTGTCCGTCACGGCGTCACGGCAATATTTGAAAGCTTTCTTAGGTGTCATTGAGTCACGGACCATATTTGGTGACGCGTTAGGCGCCCACGTGCAAATTGTAAGTAGGAAACATGGTAACGGGCAAATGCAAATGCAAGGTTGAAGTTCTGCTTCTAGATGCCCAAATATGGATACGTGCTGGTTTTAAATGCCTTTCTATAACATGAATCCTGATTCATTTTTTGATGCAGCAAAAAGGAGGTGGTATGACCAAATGGCAGCATGGATACGTGTAGGTTTTAGTGTTTGCTTTGTTGCAACTTACATTCTGATTTATGCTTTACAAGTAGTTAGATGCTCTTATAAGTTATAACGATATCAATTTTTCGTAACCCACGATGGATCATTTAACACTGCAGTTTAGCTCTGTTCTTCTGTTTAGAATTCACTCTTGAAAACAATTGTCGATAGAACCGCATCACATATAGTCATCACATATAGTCAAAAGTAGTTACTTATGCATAGACGACAAAGGATGGCGCGCCAAGGTCAATTGTTTTGAAGTCGAAAAGATATTATAGTCCGAGGTGTTTTCCATTCATTCTTAGTTTGATAGTTAAACCCAAAAGGTTCATTTACTTTACTTGCACGGTCAATCGAATAACGTTCAATTTAACACTTCGTTATCGTTCGTTTCCTTTCAACAAACGCTCTGCAATTTTCGTTTCTACATAATGGCACGAGAGAAGAAAACAATACTTGGCCGTCGCGTCGGTGGGAGGAAGAATAGGTAGTAGGACAGAGTCTCTGATAGTATCAATAGACCTCTGCTTCACTATTTACCTCATTTAGTGCGAGTTGTCGTTCAGTGTAGCTCAGTTCATGCATGTTTATCTCCTTCAGGATTACAAGGGAATCGTCGTCTTTTTTCCTATACAGCACTGCTGCTCCGTATGCCCCCTTTCCTACTGTTCTTATCTGACAATCAGCAAATTTAATTAACAGACATAATACAAATAAACGAACATACATACAGACGTACAGACGTACATATAGATCTCATAAACTACAGCACTGACACACGCTGTCAGGATCTCATAGATACTATGGCAAAATACGGCTTCCATCAGTTAATCGCCCGTCCTACACGAATTACAAGCCACAGTAGAACCCTAATAGACCACGTATATAGTAACGATATCCTGAATACCCTCAGCTGCAACGTCCTGACCGTCGACATTTCTGATCATTTAGCTACCCTTACGACTATATCGCTCGGCGATTTCCACCACAACCCATCAAAAAGGCGCACCAACATGAAAAACCCGTCGAAACCTGACATACGCACTTTTAATCCGCAAACAATTTGAAATTCAAAGAATTAATCGAACCTGAAAATTGGGAGGAAATCACGCCTAGCATGAACGCAAATGATATATATGACAAATTTAATGAGATTTACAACAGGCATTATAACTCTGCATATCCAGTTATATCCTCTCAACCGAGAAGAAAATTTCAACGTAAGAATCCAAAACCATTCATGTTACCGTGGCTTGAAGAAGCATGTGCTCGCAAGAATGATGCCTATCTTAGAAAGGTCCGTTGCCCTACTGAAAGCAATGCCGCAGCCTACTCAAAACTGAAAGCCTTTTGTGAAAAGCACGTCAACAAATTGAGAGAGAAATACTACAAAAAATATTTTGAAGAGTATCAATGTAACTCTAAAAAACAATGGCAGATGATAAACACACTCCTAGGCCGAAAAGCTAACCAATCCAGTAATATTAAACTCCGGAAAGATGATGGTACAACTCTAAATTCTAGCCAAGATGTTGCTGAACATTTCAACAATTACTTTGCTAATATTGCTACTAAAATCAAAGAGCGGATTAGAGCTCGCACAACATTTGACCCTGGTGGACACCACAAGTACCTCTACTCTCCTGTACCCCATAGCATGTTTATCAGGCCTACTGACTCGACTGAAATTCAAAAAATTATCTGCACGTTGAAAAATAAAGCTACTCAAGACATTAAGATAGAACCTCTGAAAATAGCTAAGGAATGTCCAAATTTTTGCGA
>JH153812.1:200375-211251 GCA_000226015.1 Mnemiopsis leidyi | reverse complement strand
AGGGAGTGTGTTATTTTTGATAAGCTCCAAGTGCAAGTCTTTATTCTATATAAAACACCACGAATAAATAACGTCCAATTAGGTTGCTCTGTTTGTCACGTGATGTAAAACAGTGTTCTGATTGGAGAGAAGCGCGTGATCCTTGTTCGTGATTGGCGCAACAGATCGTGACGTCTTGTCACGTGATTAGGGCGAGAGGTGCGCATTGGGCAGTTTAGTTTCAAATTGGCGCCGTGTCAAACAGTGTGTGCCGTGGAATGTGCAATTGAGTTTGTCAGTTTGAATCGTTATAATCAAGCTGGGAGCGTGGGAAGTTTACAACGGCTGTATTGTAATTTGACACGGCAATGCGTGGAAAAGTGCCAGCGTGACACTGCAAAAATGAGTGTGCGTGTTTTATAAGGGGTTACTTAAGGGCCGGGGTCACGCGATGATTTTTCGGATTGGAAGCTATCAAATTCGGATTCCTCGTCAAACATTTTTCCCGTTCACAAACCTGGAGGAAACCAAGACGAGTTTGAGGCCAGTGCCATCTTCTTGTCCCATTACATAGTAACCAGCTTGTGTAGATCTACCCACGTTACCAACATTGTTTAAGTCATCCTAGCTACACTGAAATTCATTTTAATGGTTACCATAGGACCGGAATAGATTATAATGTCAATAGAGTTTCCATCTAGAGGTTTCACTATAGGTTCAATAATATAATGATATAAGAATTTCCGGAATATAGATGTCTCATCTCGTTTATTTACTTATCGCTGTCAACTTGTCAATATGAAATGGCGTTAGCTCACGCTGTGAGACAATTTTCTTGAAAAATTGTGCTGAATCTGGAAGAAGTCACAACGGTTATTGATTATGGTCCTCAAGGCCGAGATTTCATGGGGAAATCGCGATAGGCAGCATATGCTACAACCCACAAACAAAATTACAGCCCTATGTTCCAGCTATTCCATGTGATTATCTGACAATTATTACTTCTAGAGTTCTAGGCGAAAGGAAAAACCCGTCCTCAATTCCACACGAAAATCCTACAAATCTTGATAGAGGGCTCTAATATTGAGGATCTAGTGATAGCTGATTCATTCGAGTAAAAGTTCGGTCAGCAAGGTTCAGGCTTGATGATGTTTATAGGACATTTGGCGAGCTTGTTACTTGTGTCTGCAGTATTTTCTGGTAAGTACTAGTAACTGTTTTATTTGTTGTCTTTTTGGGTTAATCTGAAAATTTGTAATAATGGTTTGGCTCTTTTGGTAATTTAATGAAACTCTACGTGATTTTATCTACTTTAATCTTTAAATCGATTTTTTTTCCAATTTTTGAAAAAACCTGATTTAACATAATACATTTAATCGATTGGTTAAGGATTGTGAAAATCTCCTTCAGCAAATATTGAGCTTTCTCCATGGAAGCCGAAGCATGAGATGAAACTGTCCAAAGTTGCGACAGGAAAACTCGGAATATGGGCGTTGGATAGCCAAGACAAAATCTTCTTTCGGTAATTAAAAGATAATTGAAAAATCAAGTAGCTAAACCACACTGTTGCCATAGGAAATTTCATTTCGCGAGCATTCAGTGCTGGTGAAAGGACACTGGTGATGGTTTATGAATTGTATCATAACTCAAATTGTTCGTTAAGAAAATAATTTTTGGGTCCATGGGTCATAACTCTTTCATAGGCATTGCATGACTGATGACAGCACAGCTCAGTATTGCATGAGACCCCTCATGAACGATTGCTTTCTAGTAATTTTAAATAAAATTTATGCATCCTTCTTCTAGGAACAATGCTGTTGTTTAAGAAACCAGAAACTCTCCTAAGCTATACATAAACGTTTAAATGATCAATTTTTTGCAGAAAAGGAGAAGTTTGGGAGGAGTATCCAGGGAGGTTGAGCGATATCTCTGTTGGAGGAAACGAGATTTGGGGAGTCAACAGTGCCTCCCAGATCTGGAAACGTACTGCATCCACAAGTTGGGTTAGAATTCCTGGTGGTTTGAAGCAAGTCTCAGTGAGTGACAAAGATCATGTTTGGGGAGTGAACAGTGGGGACCACATCTACCGTAGAACTGGAGACGCTTGGCAACAAGTCTCAGGAAGACTGAAAGTAGTGAGTGTGGGACAGTCTGGGGTGTGGGGAGTAAACTCTAACGATGATATCTTCTACAGAACAGGAACTTACGGAGATCCGGACACTCAGGGAACTGGGGTGAGTTCTCGGTACAGTTCATCAAGTTTCAAGATTGCAGTATTAGTATCTGAGGCCATATTCTTCGAAGACTCAACAGGACCAAATGAAGCCTTCACCTTTTTAAGCGCAGAAATAAGATTTAAGCTGAATCGTCATTCACTTTTCTCACTGACGACAACTTTCACAGTGGCAACATATCGGCGGAAAACTAAGCTGGATCTCTTCTGGTCGCAACATAGTGTTTGGAGTGAACTCAGGAGGTTTGATTTTTTACAGAGAAGGAATATCCGAGCAGACACCAGCAGGCACAGGTTGGGTGAGGGTACCAGGGGCACTGACGCAGGTAGATACATACCAGAGTGAAGTTTGGGGCGCCAATTCAGTTGCTGATATATTCAGGCTGGACATCTCTTGTTCAGGTTGGTATTACTCTCGATTAAGTTAACGGTTTACTGTGAAAGTATTTAGAAAAATAGTTATCATATATATGAAATTCACTTATAACCTTTCTCAACTCGTTGTTCACATCAAATTTTCTTGACTCATACTTTGGTGCAATTAAGGCCTTAAATGTATAAATGCCAATCGTAATGATACGAGATTCAGGAACTATGACATGACATGGCAATAACTAATTTCAATGTTTTTAGAGATTCAGGAACTATGACATGACATGAAAATGACTAATTTCCATGTTTTCAGAGATTCAGGAACTGTGACATGACATGAAAATGACTAATTTCCATGTTTTCAGAGATTCAGGAACTGTGACATGACATGAAAATGACTAATTTCAATGTTTTCAGAGATTCAGGAACTGTGACATGACATGAAAATGACTAATTTCCACGTTTTCAGAGATTCAGGAACTGTGACATGACATGGCAATGACTAATTTCAATGTTTTCAGAGATTCAGGAACTGTGATATGACATGAAAATGACTAATTTCCACGTTTTCAGGGCCACCAACCCTATCATCCTGGAAACTTCACATAACTGGACTCAATAGATTAGCAGCTGGAAAATTAGGGCTCTGGGGAGTCGACAAACAGAATAGAATTTTCAAAAAGTAAGATAAAATAGGTATCAGTCATATGATGGAAAAAAACAAATTGAATATAAATTGATAAGTTGAAACTAAATTTCATAAGTATCAAATTACGGATTGTTGTATGATATAGTTGAAATGTTAAAGAGAAGCAAAATTTTGTTTAATTATTTCAGAGAAGGAGAAAGTTGGAGGATTGATGAAGGAATCGAGCTGACAGATGTCTCAGTAGGTGGCTCCCAAATGTGGGGTATTGGGACCGGGCAGCAGATATACCAAAGAGGAGCTGGAGCTTCAGAATGGACTAAAATCAACGGAGGCTTATCCCAGGTGAGATTAGAAAGATTGAATGTATTACAATCGGATAAGAGTGAATACTCTTTTCATGCTGCCTCCCAAAAAGTGATATTCAAGTATTAAAGATGAGTATTACCTTTTAAAGTAGTAGGAATAATGGCTATGACGTGTACGCTTCTCAGATCTCAGTGAGTGACAAAGATCATGTTTGGGGAGTGAACAGTGGGGACTACATCTACCGTAGAACTGGAGACTCCTGGCAACAAGTCTCAGGAAGACTGAAAGTAGTAAGTGTGGGACAGTCTGGGGTGTGGGGAGTAAACTCTAACGATGATATCTTCTACAGAACTGGAACTTACGGAGATCCGGACACTCAGGGAACAGGGGTGAGTACAAGATTAGTAGGAATTTAGAGAAGGGTGGGATAGTCTGATGCTGAAGTTTGCCGAAAAAAAATTCTTTTGTATTATGCCACTTTTAGCCCATTTTACGGGGTTTAAAAATTGTTTCTTCTCGCAGCACGATTTTTGCGGCTATCTGCACTCGGCTGGACCTCGTGTAGTACTTTAACTGCCAATTATAGCAATAACATTCGCCGAGAGCAATGTTCCAGTTTTTTGCACTCGGCTAAGCTTGTGCAATCAATGTCGCAATCGCGCCAGGGCTGTTTTAAATCACTAGTCATTGGCCTCAAAAATGTTTTCCAAGGAAAACCTAACATCGTCCGAACCTTCAGTGGCAACACATTGGGGGAAAACTCAAATGGATTTCATCTGGCCTAGACATCGTGTTTGGAGTAAACAGTAACGACCACATCTACTACCGAGCGGGGATCTCCCCCTCCACTCCAGCAGGAACAAACTGGGTCGGAGTTCCTGGGAAACTTTCTCAGGTTGACACTCATGGAGATGTTGTGGTCGGAGCCAACTCGGCTCAGGACAGTTTCTCTCTCACGATCACTCAAACACCAGGTTTGACAACATGCTGGCGAAAATGGGACTCGAAGGACAAAGCTTTTACCGAGAATCTAACGTGCGATTTAACTTTTTAAGTTTACTAGAGCTAAATGCAAGGAAACATTCATACCATTCGAAACGTAGTTCTGTCTTAGTGGTAAAATGGGACAATTTGGTCAATCAGGGTCAAGCATGCAATTATTTTAAGGAAAGCAGCAGATGGGAAGTTGGAGTCACATGAACAGCGCCCCACGATTTACTAGAGTGTCTACTGGGGAGGCAGGAGTCTGGGCAGTCGATTCAAATCATCATATACACTACAGGTAGATTAGTTTATAACTGTAAACACTCTTTGAAAATTAGACTCATTAATGGCTGATCGACGTGTTTGAGGATTGCAAATAATTGGGCTGGTTAGGTGTATTAATAGTAAATTGTTGAATGCTGACAATACTATAAAAGTTTTATATCGTTCAGATCTGGAGAAGGGTGGATAAAGTACCCTGGAGGACTTGTTGACATTTCTGTCGGAGGGTCTGAGATCTGGGGTGTTAACTCAGCTCATCTGATTTACAGAAAAATAGGGTCCGGAAACTGGGCCAACATCAATGGAAAACTCAAACAGGTTTCGGTCGTTCATAAAAAAGGCTAACATCTACTTATTGGCTTAAGCCACAGGTGCGCTTCCTTCACATTCATTCTGCCTAGTTTAGATGTTTGAGTTATCAAAACACATTTTCCAGATATCAGTCAGCAAGAACGATCATGTTTGGGGAGTGAACAGTGGTGACTACATCTACCGTAGAACTGGAAACTCTTGGCAACAAGTCTCAGGAAGACTGAAAGTAGTGAGTGTGGGACAGTCTGGGGTGTGGGGAGTAAACTCTAACGATGATATCTTCTACAGAACAGGAACTTACGGAGATCCAGACACTCAGGGAACAGGGGTAAGTAAATGTGTCAACTGTCAGAACTCATTTTTGTGCGCACATCTTCACATAGTCGTCGGAATGTTTGAGTAGTTGAAAATATATAATACCTCATCAGTAACAGGACTGTTGTTCTTTAAATATTTATATCATTGAGACAGTTATGACCCGGTTAACGATTACACATTCCACACAGTGGGAACACATACCAGGAAAATTGAAATGGATTTCCGCTGGACAACATGTGGTCTTCGGTGTTAACAGCAATGACGACATTTTCTACCGAGAAGGGATGTCTCGGTCAACACCGACAGGGAGCAGATGGGTGAAAGTTGGGGGAAAGTTAGCACAAATAGACACCGTGGACAACAACGTATGGGGAGTTAACACAGCTGGCGATGCTTTCTCACTCGATATCACACGTAGTTCAGGTAAGTTATAGCTGAATTTGGATACTGTTAAACCATTAATCTCAATTCCATTTATGCTCTGCTAGACCATGAATGAACTATAAAAAGAATGCTATTGAAGTATTGATCATACAACTGATGGATCTTTCAATTTCTCAAGACTTTATGCCACTGGAGATGTTAATCGAAATATACATAGAAAAGATCTTGAATCCTATGTTATTGAGAGTTTAGTTTCATAAATTTGCGACTATTATTCGTGTTCTTGATATTTGGGCATTCAAAAGAAACACCAACTGATGAATCTTAATTTCAGTCAAAAAGGAACTTCCGTCGTGGCCAGAAGACTTTAAGTGGAGTTTTGCCGGTGTTCCAGCAGGCTACTCTTGTACAAGGATACTCGAGTTAGCGGAGCCAGCAGCTCACACCTGGGGTGACAACTACTTCTGTTGGAAGAACGATAAAGCAGACCCCGGTTTGAGATGGTCTATGGCTGGCCCCATTGCCGGACAGAGGTGTACTCGAATCCTGGAGACAGCAGACCCCCACACCTGGGGAGACAACTATCTCTGTGTCCCTCCAGACTCCCCTTACCACTTCCAGTGGAGCAGTGCAGGACCTGTTGGTGGTAAAGAGTGTATCCAGTGGCTTGAACCCGCAGATCCCCATACCTGGAGTGATAACTTCTTGTGCAACAACAGATATAAGGATTCAAGTGGCAAGTTATAATGTTTGAAATAAAAAAAATAAGTAGTAAGATAAGGGGCTTTTGTTTTTGATAATGATTCATACTGAAGAGGGTACATTAACGATCATTGTTTGATATTAAGAATAATATGTCATTAGCATGTCTTATGCCCATGCACATGGCATGTTCCAACCTCAAATAAATTCTTACCATTGACTGATATATCATGATTTCTCAGAAAGAAGAGCTTAGCCTGTCAAACTGGTCCCGCAAAAATGCTCCAGCACTTTCACTCAAAAGTGTTGCATCCGGCAAAGCTGGAATATGGGCTGTTTCTGGTGATGATAAGATATTCGTTAGGTACGGATAAGTTAACATCTTACTATCTTATCAAATGGACTTATAATTGCGCATATTGGGTGCCAGAAAAATTTCTAAATTCCAGAACTGTTCCTCAAACAAGATTGGTTAACTCAATCAAAGAAGTACAGGTCCAAATCAGCTAACTTCTTCACAACAGGAATGGCGAGGGTTGGCAGGAGTATCCAGGAACACTAATGGATATCTCAGTTGGAGGGAACGACATTTGGGGAGTCAATAGGCAATTCCAGATCTGGAAACGTACCACTTCCACAAGTTGGGTTAGAATTCCTGGTGGTTTGAAGCAAGTCTCAGTGAGTGACAAAGATCATGTTTGGGGAGTGAACAGTGGGGACAACATCTACCGTAGAACTGGAGACTCTTGGCAACAAGTCTCAGGAAGACTGAAAGTAGTGAGTGTGGGACAGTCTGGGGTGTGGGGAGTAAACTCTAACGACGATATCTTCTACAGAACAGGAACTTACGGAGATCCGGACACTCAGGGAACAGGGGTGAGTAATTACAATTGCCGTCAAAATTATCCAAAGGTCAATAGGTACGGATATAGGCCTCCATACCCCAACCCTTCGAGAATGACTTAAACCGTTAAATTAGCCAAGTTCTTGAGGTTTAAATCGTGAAATAGATTTAAGATTTTAGGCGATTGTCAAGACGTGACAATCATTGCTTAATACTTACAGTGGGAGCACATAGGAGGAAAGCTGAAGTGGATATCCTCCGGACACAACATAGTGGTCGGAGTGAACAGCAATGATGACATTTTCTTTAGGCATGGCATCTCGCCTCAAGCACCAGCCGGAACAGGGTGGACCAAGATCGGGGGAAAGCTTTCTCAGGTTGACACTTATGGTCAAACAGTGGTTGGAAGCAACTCTGGACTGAATGTCTATCTTCTGACCTTCACTGAGACTGCAAGTAAGTTTTTAAGTATTGTTTCATTGCATTGGAAATAACACTATCTAGATGCACACATTTCATGTATAAACAGATATTATCTAGTAGTCAAAATCACGTTCGTTAGTGTACTTTAACAAGTTCAAATCTAATATTGAAATTTGCCAACTAAACTCTCATCTTCTCATATCATTCTATCATTGCAGAAGCTGCACAGCTTTCTGCTTGGAGAGATGAAAATGACAGACTAAGCAGAATAGCCCACGGAAAAGCTGGGACATGGGCTTTGGACAATACTGATAAGATCTACTTTAGGTTGAATAAGTTGCTTAGCTACTTCATATTTCAAGAATCGATGATGATCCTATGAATTTTTTTGAATTTCAATTACACTGATTTGATCTGGTGTAGTCGTGAAGTATTATCAAGTGTTATAAAAGAATCTGATTGTTGAAAATGTCTTGTTTTCTCTCAGTACACTCCAACAAGGGAAACTAGTTGTTAATTGGCATTTATGAGCTTATGTCCCTTGTTCGAGTCTACTCAGAGAAAACAAGATATTTTGAACAATCAGATACACTGATTTAATCTGAGATTTTGTTCTCAGCACGGAAGAAAGGTGGCAGGAGTATCCAGGAAGGTTGAGCGATATCTCTGTAGGAGGAAATGAAATTTGGGGAGTCAACAGAGCCTCCCAGATCTGGAAACGTACTGCATCCACAAGTTGGGTTAGAATTCCTGGTGGTTTGAAGCAAGTCTCAGTGAGTGACAAAGATCATGTTTGGGGAGTGAACAGTGGGGACTACATCTACCGTAGAACTGGAGACTCCTGGCAACAAGTCTCAGGTAGACTGAAAGTAGTGAGTGTGGGACAGTCTGGGGTGTGGGGAGTAAACTCTAACGATGATATCTTCTACAGAACAGGAACTTACGGAGATCCGGACACCCAGGGAACAGCGGTAAGTACTAAGTATAAGTGCCAGATTCAACCAATGGGAGAGAAAAAGGATTCTCGTAAAAATGCATCTTTTTTTGTGTACAGGCTACAACCAAAAAACGTGCAGCAAAACTTGTTATAACTACTGAAATGGCATAAAATAATTGATAACTGCAACCATTGCTCTCAAAATGACAGTTAGTTGCCTCAGTGGAACCACATTGCGGGTAAACTAAAGTGGATATCGTCTGGCAAAAGTATTGTCTTTGGTGTAAACAGTGTCGATGACATATTCTACAGAGCTGGCATCTCTGAGTCTGTCCCTATAGGGACCCACTGGGTACAAGTTCCAGGAAAGTTGTCCCAAATAGATACGTATGAAGACTTTGTTTGGGGAGTAAACTCGGCACAAAAGGCTTTCTTCCTCACGTTGGATCACTGTGAAGGTGGGTTCAAAAACAAGAAAAAACGTGGGTTTTAATTAACAAAACTCATCTTTGTCACGTTTTGTAGGAACTGGCCCTGTGATATAGGTATTTCAGGCACATTAAAATTGAATTTTATTGATTCAAGTTACTTTTAACTCGATATCACGAAACAAATCATCATTGTACTAATCGACATAACAACTGCTCCAGATGATGTAAGTTGGATATCTGTTGGACAGACGACTGAGCAAAGTTCCACTGGATGGTCTGGCGACAGTGCACGTGCGGTGGATGGGAATATTGACGGACAGTACTCTCAGTATGTGCAGGCACATTAATCTTCTCTATTCTTCTATTACATTGCAAACCGTGGCAGCTTTTCGATAATTTTAATATACCTTGTAAGCCACCAATAGAACATAATTGTAACATAATTAATTTTCAGTAACTCATGTTCTTGCACAGCTGCCGATAAGGGCAACTGGTGGAGGGTTAACTTCAAGAGTAACTTTGCGATAAGTCATGTTATTATTCATAACAGACAAGATTGCTGTGAAGACCGGATAAATGGTGCAATGGTAGGTAGAAACCCATGGCATCTAACCTAGCCATATTTTACATGCAATTTATTTTCTCTGTAATCATATCCATATCCATATTTTTTGTGATCATCCTTCATTCCAATTTCCGACAAGGTGTATGCTGGAGATGTGTACTGTGGGACAGTGAAGTACACAGCAGGTCAAACTAACTTCAAAGTTGAGTGTGAGGGTCTGGTCGCTGATCACGTGTTGATTAGACAACCCTACACCTATCTTACTCTTTGTGAAGTCCAAGTCTTTGGCAAGGAATCAACTGATGGTTTGTGATGGGATTATTCCAGATGGTAACAGTTGTGTCTGAACTTTTAAGGCATACCTTTATTTCTCTCTAGGCATATCTTCATTTCCTCATTTTTTTCTGTTAAGGTATTTATTTAAACTAAGTGACTACAATTTGGAACGTATCAGAGCCAATGAGGAACATAGGGCAAAACAAGCCAGCAACACAGTCCAGTGTCGGGTGGGGAGGAGAAGCAAACAGAGCAACAGACAACAGAGTAGACGGGCGATGGGGAGAAAAAACCTGCACACACACCCTAAACACCAACATCCTTGAGTGGTGGACTCTAGACTTGAAAAGGGAACATTTCGTGGACAGGGTTGTGCTTTACAATAGACAGGACTGCTGCTCTGAGCGACTCAACGGAGCCAAGGTTCGGATTTCCTTTTAGCACTTAGACCACCATTTCCGGTATTGAAAAATCACTGTAGATCAAACTAATTTAGGTTGCAGCCGTTTAGCAGAGCCTTTCTAGCTTCTAGTTCTAAACAATGCTATTAGTCACAAAACACTAAGCAAGATAAGACAAGACACAGGGTTTTCAGATTCCTTGTAATTTCATGACTGCACACTTGTCTAACTTTTTTTCTAGCCAAAATTTAAAATTCTTTATTTTTAGAGCCTAAAAGGCCTTTAATTAAATGCCTTTAGATCAAATGTTTGCATAGCCTATTACATCGACCTCGATGAGGTTTACAAAACCTTTAATTTTTATGTCTATGTATATATATAGACATATAGATTTATTGCCATTTGCCACCCCCTATATATACATATATATATATATATATATATATATATATATATATATATATATATATATATATAT
>JH153812.1:188846-199621 GCA_000226015.1 Mnemiopsis leidyi | reverse complement strand
TACCTACTACTATACTATATATATATATATATATATATATATATATATATATATATATATACTTCCTAGTCGAGGCAACAACGTTTACCTCCCCTAGAACTTCCCAAACCTTTAAGATCAGATCCCACATTGATTGCAACACGAAAAATGTTATTTACCTAATTTTAGACATTAAGATGAGCATTAAGTCTTGCGAGCTAGCCAATCATTTTGTTTCCCTATCCTCCTCCACGCACAAGTTAGACAAGTCCAAAAATTTCGGTTAAGTTTATTTTCTTGGGTGGCTGCCAACACTCTAATAAGTCCTCCTTATTCAATTTCTGTCTTGAATCAGGTATATGTTGACGAGGAACTATGCGGAGCTATAACAGTTGCATCGGGTGTTCTGGTTTACCCTGTCTCCTGCAAAAAGAGGGGAAATTTCGTCAAAGTACGGACACCCAGACAATACCTTACACTCTGTGAGGTGGAGGTTATTGGTAAGTAGTGGCCCAGCCAGGCTTAGTGCAGTTAAATATTAGCAGGATCAAATTATCGGGAAGGAACATCACTTATTGATGAATTAAAAACTAAAACCCAAGGGTACGAGGATGATGACCTCGAAAACATAGCAGCTAATGGAAGAGCAACCCAAGACAGCACCGGCTGGAACGGAAAGGCAGATAGAGCAATAGATGGGAATGAGGCTGGGGATTATTGGCAGTAAGAAAACAACATCATTACCTATGACAAATTTCAAAATTCTGTATTTCAAACTGTCGATTTTCAAAACTTGATTATGATATGAAATTCTGCTAGTACAAACCTTTAAAGTTTTAAAAGTTGTGTAGGGTAAATTGATTTCAAGTTTCAGAGCACATTGGCTTCTAAAAGTCTTTTATAACAACAATATCTTGATATCGACATTAGTAAATTAGATAAAGTAATTCAAATACAGAGGCTCGTGTTCGCACAATGGAGACTTGGAGGATGGCTGGTGGAACTTGGAGTTCGAGTCTGCTAAGGTTATTGACCACGTCGAGATTCATAATAGAGAGGATTGCTGTCAAGAACGACTTAATGGCGTGAAGGTAAATTGATTAGATTTTACTGGTATTATTTGTAATATGATATGAGGATTGAGACAGTTAGTCTGACCAGGGATCGATTCCTCGCAAAGAGAATTAATAATGAGGAAGTGCAAAGGCACAATCATAACATAATGCTCAAACAAGTTGACTTGATAAAAGCTGTATCAAATTTTACAATGAATTCCATCATTTCAGGTGTATGTGGACGACAATCTATGTGGAACAGTAAACTACGAACAAGGTCTGGGAGTGTACAAGATCTACTGTGATACCGAGGGAATTGCTGGAAGAAACGTCAGGATCCTTGCTGCACCCAGACAATATCTTACATTGTGTGAAGTCAAAGTCATGTCAGATCCCAAGAAAGACGGTAGGTTTATAGCATTAAAATTAAAACTATGTATTTTGATTATATATATAATATATACATCTTTTCTTATTTTTATTATAAAGTTTCATAAAGATGTTAGAAACTTGGTGGTTTTCTACCCATAAGCCTTTCAGCGGATGACTTGCTAGTTAACCTAGCCCTCAAGAAGCCTACAAGACAGAGCAGTACTGGCTGGGAAGGGTTAAGTGCACGTGCAGTAGATGGTAACATTGACTCCCACTACTGGGGACTGTCCTGCACGCACACAGCCGGGGCAGGCTGGTGGAGTGTAGACTTGTTAAACTTTTATCATATCAAGAAGATTGTTCTTTATAACCGGGCTGATTGTTGTGCTGAGAGACTCCATGGTGCCAAGGTGGGTGCAAAAATTACTGTTGTGATACAATATTGTAAGTTATGTATATAGCAATTTGAACAGGATTCTGCCAACATTTTAAAATTAGGCTGATTAATGATGGTTCAGGTCTATGCAGGGGACAGACTTTGTGGTGTAGTTGAAATCCAAGCAAGACAGAACGAATACACAATAGAATGTGATACGATAGCTTCTCAAGTCAAAGTTGTCAATTCTGTTACACACCTCACACTGTGCGAAGTGAGGGTGATCGGTCTCCCAGATCCTATAGACGGTGGGTTAGCTAAGTTTTCAGTGTGAAAGTAGTTAGGGAGGGTATGGTAGATAAGCATTGCGATTAGCTAAGTTAGGATTGATAGTCACAAAACGAGGACAGAGATAATAATCTCTAAATAAAATACTCACAGAAGGAGAAGACAAAGTCGTTGACGGAGATACTTCCGAGGAAGGAGACGACAAGAAGTCCATAGTAAGATGCCCTGCTGGCTATACGATAAAGAGCTGCACAATAATAGTGGGCAATGTCCCTGATAGAACCGATGGGTTGCTGGTGAACCATGATGGCAGCGGAACCTGCACAGGGTTCAACAGTTACAAGGGTAATGGTGTGAAGGCAAGGGGTGTGTGTACTCTGGCTGTGGATGAAACCAACCCATGTAATGGTCCGAGAATCCCAGTACAAACTTATGCTAGACACAGCGCTACTGCTCCAATGTCAAGATGTCAGGGTGGATATGAAATGATCGGATGTTTGTACCACAGCTGGTGGTCTCCTGGTATCAGGTGATGCATTGCTTCCTAGAGTTGCTTCCTAGAGTTGCTTCCTAGAGTTTATTATTCTTTTTCAAAAAGAGGAAACATAAAAGCTCATTCTTTAGACGAGTTCTTTTTATCAGCAACATTTGCTTTTCCACTATGATTTTAGAACTACGGAGTAATCATTCAATTTTTTCATTATTTCTTATCATTCTGGGTATTGACGATGTATTCAGTGACGCAGCTAAGAAAAGAGTTAGTCACAGTGGTCAGGTATCTTTCTCCGAGAACACCTGTGCATTACCCGACTGCGGAGTTAAACACTGTACCACAACGGGTATCTGTCAGCTCACGGACTTGTAAGTTTGTGTCGATACATTTAAACAAACATTTTCAATTTTTTTGATTCCTCCCATGTTACACAGAGTAGGGCTTGAAAATGTTCTCATAATAAATTTTTAGAAATCACCAAATCGCGATAAGTTAAAGACAAAATATTTAACAAAACTAAAATCAGAGAGCAGTACGCAGCATCTAACTGTCCAGACTGTAAAGGCTACCACTGTGGGGATCAGGAAGAGTGTGTGATGGAGGATGGCAAACCCATCTGCAAAGCAGTTCAAACTGGATGTGACAATAACAAAAAGTCAGTTTCAATTTTCCACTTCTGTTTTGTAAAGAGGGATTTTTTTGTAATTTGATTGCTATGAATGTGTTTTTGAGTATTCATTGTGGATAAAACAAAACTTAATTTTGACAAAGCTTATGTTCCCAGATGTGGAACATACGGAGAATGTGAACCAGTAGGATCTAATGACTACACCTGTATTTGTCAAGAGGGATACCAACTACATACTGACAGATCCAAAAACGTTAAAACTTGTGTTGTAAAGAATACTGTTTGTGAGTTTTCAACACTATTTATTACTACTACTAGAACTATAATTTTTAGAAGTCATTTTTACAATTTAAACGATGTATCACCGAGGGTAGGTTTCTAATCTATTTGCACTTATCAAATTGAATTAGGGACGATTGTTGTTGGTGAGACGATTTCAGCAGCAGAAGCTACTTCAACAGCGGAATGCCCACAAGGTTATTCAATAAAAGTTGAGCTGTAAAGCCAATTCGAGCACAGACAGCTTAATAAACATTCTTACTGCGTTAGAAATTTCGTCAAATTTGTTAAGTAGGTAGCACATAGTTAATTTGGTGTGCCAATCTAAGAACGATATACCAGCTAAACTGTACAATCATGCAATAATAACATAATTTTATTTACATTTTGCTACCTAGAATATCCATACTAATAATCCCTTCTCAGGATTGAAAGTTATGAGATGCATGACATATGGAGTACCAACAGCGAGTGATGGGGTTGTAATCGAGAACTCTGGATCTTCATGTGTTGCAAGACGGTCTAGGAAATCAGCTCACTCCATCCAGGTCTACTTTATTCGTATCTAGCCTTTTTATGACAACTCGATAGACGTTATCATTACATCACATTACATTCACTGATTAGCGCAACTGATAACTTATTACATTATCATACTGATATAAGTAAAACATTTATATTCGCCCAATACAATCAAAAAGAACTATTTGTGTGCCCACTATTATATATCAGAACATTTATGAGGACAAGGTAGTAAACATAAATTCCTAGGCGATAGCATACTGTGGTCCACTTACCATCGCCAAAGACCCTTGCTCGGAAGTCGTGATTGGTAACTATGAGTATCGATACCAAAGTGATCAGAATCCAAGCCTCGAATGTCCAAAAGGTTATGTCCCAAACAGCTGTAATATCTATAGCCCTTGGATGGAATCGGCGACTTCACAAGCAAGGTTAGCATGAGGCCATGAGGGAAAATCTACTAATGATCTCGAGAGAATGCAATAATTTAACACAAATAATGTATGAAGGCAGAAATATTCAAGGTAAATATTAGGCGAAACATTCACAAAATTTTTGATGTCTTTCGTGAAGTATTCACAAGAATTCAAACAAATATTCTCAATATAATGTTATCTGTCCTGAGATATAACACTGGAACTAACCAGATCAAAGATCGACAGTATAGGAAGCATCAAACTGGATGGTGGAATTTGTTCAGTGGCAGACTGCACTAACGAGCCTGGCTCCTGGTGCCGTTTAGCAATCATCTGTCAAAAATTAACAGGGTATGCAAGCATGTAAACGATTGCCAGCTTGATGAGAATATTTGACAATATTTAATTATAAGAATTATCAAGTTTCCATAGGCATTTTACCCACTTGCCAAATCCAACTATATATTGAAATTATTCTAACACTACTTACAAAGATTGACTTATAATCGATAGTGCCAAAAAAACTACAAAAAACCCTGTGTTAAAATTATCTATTAAGATCTAATTTAAATTGCTTTGGAGAAGAAGGAAATTGGAGGATAGTACTTCAAGAAAATGATAAGGTGGAACAATTAAAATGGACATCTGAATTTTTTAGCAGGAGTTGTAAATTTTTCCATAATGTGACAATGATTGACCAATAAAAAGTCAGGTACAACCAGATCATTTCAAGAAATGCTGTCATTCGATAAAAAGACTTTCAGACGCATCCCTAAGAATTCTGGCCTCTATTAAAAGTATGACTGAATATTTCATCTTAGAAGAAAAGTTAAACAGTTTATAATTTGCTATGCTCCAGGGATGAATATATCAAAAGGGCCTGTCCCACCTGTGAGGAAATGCGGTGTGATGATGATGAAGAGTGCACCATTGGGCAAAATGGTCTACCACAGTGCAGCCAAATAATTCCGGGTGCATGTAAAGAATTGCCAACAAGGTTAAAGTTTTTTTAAATAACAATCATCCAACTATAGCATTTAACTGCATTTTCACATACTATAGTTACATCAGTAGAACATTTAATAATGTAAAATTTTTACGGAAACAAGAATTGTGACCGCTTAGTTAGGTCTAAGGGAGATGCTAGATTTCCATCTCTCCGATTGTAAAGTCAAAGAAGCTTCTTTGATCTACCCTCTGCTTACTGCTAGTGCTAGAAGCAGATATACTGTAAATACAATTTCTGCCGCAAATACCGCTAATGGAATTCCACGACAGCTACAGTAAAAATATTGGCAGTAAACAATTTTATTTCAACTTGTGTGACGATACCGGCGGCTGAAGATATGTACTGTTGTTCGGTTGAGAAAACTTAAAACTTGCTACATAAAATTTTAGCTATTAAAAACAACGGACCTACAGAAATTTGACGGTGCAGTTGAAATAGTTTAACTAGGTATATTTTTTGCTTGAGTTTGGGTGGAAGTTTTAGTGTCTTTAACTTACAGAAAACTTAGCTTGCGGTGACTGATACCCGGCTCTTGCTGCTGTTATTGCTTTTTTGCCAAACATTCGAAGGCTAAGATGTTTTATGTTAGCCGATACATGATAACTATGACATCTTGTCAAATTTAACAGTAGTTTATACTGAAAATGAAATCAGGTGCTGCCGAGCGACTTTCATGAGGTATGTGGTTCATAAAGTAATTACGATAGCTAAATCTGGTTCTGAGTAACGGCCAGGGGCTGCTTAGCTGCTTTCCTCTTGATGGACACACCTCGCCTCACACAAACCCAAATGATTAATGACATCGGGTCAGATCTCCACTAGCTCACATTTCACAGATACGTGACTAACAACACCGTGTGATCTGACCCCCGTGGGACTGATTGGGCTGTGTGATGTGATCCCACTGGGTACCCAAATTCCAAGGTTCCCAGTTGTCGGCCACCGAAATAGAAGACCTTTGCGGAGGCACTTATAAATAATGCATCGTCGACATGGTAACAGTGGCACGCACTTTGTGTTAAACTGCTTTGTGACACCGGACATCGGACACCGCTATCTTCGTATCCAGCAACCACCCTATCCCAAAATCCGACCACTTTAAACCATCTACTTTACTTTTTTGCCTTGGACAAAAAAGTACTAGAGATGGAAAAATTATATGTTGTATGTGGTTAATGAAAAAGAAATGTTACTACATTATTGTTGCTTAGTAACAAAAGTTTATTGATATGCTAATTTTGTTGTTAATTTTTGATTGTATGCTCACATGAAATTTTAACAAGGTGCGGGGAGGGACAATGCATTGAAGTCAATGAAACTGACTTTAAATGTGTATGCAATAACGGCTATCATTTTGATGGCACTACTTGCATAGACGTGGATGAATGTGTCGGATTACCCTGTGGAAATGGTGAATGTATCAACATGCCAGGATCGTACAGGCAAGGGACTTTGAACTAACAACCTATACAAGCTATTTTAAGCTTTTAGAATGTATCACATTCATTTCATCAGATCATCATATTAAATGACAACTGACAAGGCTTAAAACATGTATCATAAGCTTCTGGGGTTGTGCACTAGGCATGTGCTATGCATTAGAGAGTGTAGCAGCCCACAAGATCGTTAATTAGGAGTGGGTCATGTGTGCACCAGAAATTTAAATCAATATAACCGACTTTCAATTCTGGATTTTAGCCTCACTTTAAGAGGGTTAATTAATCATTAAATACAGGTGTGAGTGTTTGGCAGGGTATGAGTTGATTGATGGTAGATGTGCAGATATCGACGAGTGCGAAACAGCTACTCCATGTAATCCAGAGTTGTATGTATGCTCAAATATTGAAGGTTTGTTAATACCTATATCATTTATGCAGCACAATATTAGTGTTGACACTTATGAACATTTTATGGGCTTTGAGGGATTCCTGACTAATGCCTTTTGAAGTAAGCTCCTATGTCAAGCAAATTTCTATATGGGGGATCTTTCACATAATCAGCTAGTGGGGAGGAGTCTTTCTAATAATCCTCTTTAATGATAAAGGACGTAAAGCCTATGTGGTAATGCTTGATCAAGGGATCATAATAAGCGTATTACCCCTAATGAATTAATTGAGTTAGCAATAGAGATTATTGTAAATTATAGCCTGCTTGAAGCTGTGGGGACATGTCAAAAATTTGTTTCAATGACATGTAAGATTGGACATTGGTTCTCAATATTAAAAATTTTGACAAGGAAACTTTCAACTCCTCCCCAGAAATTCTGTCCTCCATCACTCTATTTGAAGACAACATTAATGTATCATCCATTCAGGGGGTTACACTTGCAACTGCCACGAAGCTTTCATTGAAGATGAGGAAGGAAATTGTCATTGTGATTCAGGATTCATTCCAAAAAATAAACAGTGTATTGATGTGAATGAATGTACCACTGAAAATGCTTGTGCTGTGACTGAGGACTGTGAAAATACCCCTGGAGGATACCGTTGCTTATGCAAATCTGGTTTTGTCAAAGATGCTGAAACAGGAACATGCATCAGTGAAGGTTTGGCTAGGGTTATCATTTGTAATTGTAATTGTAATTAGAACATTTTGCATCACAATATTTCAAATTTCAAACTAAACAATTTATCAATATAAAGAAGCTGCTCAATATAAAGAAGCTGCTATGTTACTATAAAGCAATTGATGCTCTCACTGAAAGTGTGCCTAATTTTCCTGTTTAGATGTGAAGATAAAGCAAGCAGTATGCCAATATTACTCAAGTTTTTTCACCCTGTAATCTGTATGGTTATAATGTTAATCTACTTGAGTTGTCATCTGATCATATGATACTGTTCAAACTAGCTTTTTCTTGGTTTTATAACAACCTAGTCTAGGCTCAGTCATGCTTTCATCTGGATGAATGGCTAGGTTAGGGAATATGTTGCAATCATTGAGACACCTGCTTGTATATTTGTGACAAACTAGCTTTCAACAGAACTTTGGAGTGACTGCAACATTGAACCAAAGCCAAGCCATGTCAAAGCAGTTAAAGGGTCATCATTTACAATTTGGGTAAGAACATTTTTCACAGTTTTTACTGAATCATTTGCCGTACTTAAAGCCTTGAATTTACCAAAGATAGTTCACATCATTAAAAACAAACTTAAAACTGGCTCAGCAGCATAACGATGCCCCAGCAAACCTGGGGGGCACCGTCATAGTGGGCACCAAATATACATAAAAATATGGGACAATTTTGGAAGATTAACTGAGAAACTAGCAAAATCACGTGTTTGGTTTAATAATTTCACTATTTACTTAAATTTTTTGGCCATATTTTCACAAATAGTTCCTAGTAAGCCCTTTACCCTTATACAAGGGGCGCCACTTAGGGGCGCTTCTTTATCCCCAAGGGGAGCCATATTGGCTACAGCTACAACGTTAGGCCACTGACCAGATAAATCATCAGTTAAGCGGAATCAATCGAGCCATCTTCCGAAAACATGGAACAATCAAATGGTTGAAGGATGGAACCAATTATGATCCTGCAACAGACGGTAAAGACATCATGGTTAGAGGTTTTGAAATAAATGCTTTCAAACCAGAAGATGCAGGTGTCTATGACGCTCATGTGACACTTGAGAGTAAGGAGAGAAAAGAAAAATGTAATGCCACTGTTGTGGTCGAGATGATTGGTAAGTATTTAGTGGGAAGTCGAAATAGCTATAGAAATGGCCTTTCAGCTAAATAATTACGTGACCCTATTTCTAGAAAGTTTTAAGAAAGATATGATCTCTCAAAATGTAGGAAATGTTCTTCACTATTGTAATTGACATAATAAATATCTTTTGTCCCTTCCCATAGCGGCAAAAAATCGATTTATTAATCTTAGTTTTGCTGGAAAGTATAGCTAACATTTTTGTCGTTTTCGTGATTTTAAATGTGGATGCAAAAGTTTTAGGTTTTTTCTATTATTATTCAACCTAGTGCAATGACATTTTAAATAGATATGTGTAATGATGTAATGTCATAAATATAACTTACTTGCTTAAGAACCCAGCACTTCCAAGAGTCTAATAATCGTTTATTGCAGAGGGTTCAGCCACCGTAAGGATAGCAAACAGGAAGGAGTTATCAAAAGACAAAGAATCTGGGCAATCCTTTTGGATAAAGTGTGACCTGAAACTCATAAATATCGAGTTACCAGATCAATCTGACCCCAACAATGTCGAATGGTATAAGATGACGCCAGGACAAGATCCTGAAAAACTATCTGAGGAAACTCATGGAGAGAAATTCGAATTCAACAAGAGAAAAGGTGTGCAGCTTAAAAATTGAAAACTCTCTTTTGATTGGCAAACATTTTATCATTAATCTTGGTCTTTCATCTCAGTCGTTAATATGTATTGCTACATTCTTTTAGGCTTAGTACTCATTTCTATATCCATTATTTTTAGGTACTTATAGATTGAGGTTTACGGATCCATCAGCAAGTGATAGCGGGACATACCGTTGCAAATTCAATGATTATGGCATTGAAACATCGACAGATGTAACTCTTAAGATATTCTAGTCGGCTGTGTTGTCACAGTAAGCAGCAAATATGATGGGTAACGGACAAAAGAACAGGAAATGAATAAATGAACTTGAATATGTATCTGCATGTGTTTATTTCAAATAATGTTTTTCTTCTACTGTTTCATTTCAAATAAAATTATTTCACAAATTTTGAGGGAGAAAGAATAACACCTTTGGTAGCGCGCGCAAACCTTACCTGGGGACCTCAGGCTAAATGTTGCTTTGCTTTCCTGCTTTGCTCAATGTTGCTTTCGATTCCCGAACGGAGGGAAACGTAGAGAGAGCCGCGCATCGCCCGGTAAGCGCAAACCACGCAAAAGGGCCCTGATTAGAGCAAAATAACATAAAAGGCACATTGGTGAACAAATCGTAAACATTATTATGTATTCAGTAAAAATTTATGCTGTTTCCACCTAACCAGGTGCTTACACGCGCGGTGCTTACACGCGCGGTGGGTGCTTTACCGGCGATGCGCGGCTCTCTCTACGTTCGCGTTTCCCTCCGCAAAGCAACAATTAGCCTGAGGTCCCCAGGTAACGGGTGCTAAGCAGCCACCTCTGCTGGCGACAAACAACCTTATAACGCATTTGCGGCACTGCGGCACTTGCGGCACTCCAATGCGGCACTTACGGCACTCCTATGCGGCACTCGCGGCACTCTTAAATGAAAAATGCAGCACTTGCGTGCCGCAATTTCATCTTACTAGTGCCGACTGTGACTAACCGGGCGTTGCGCGGCTCAATTTACGGCAACAATTAGCCAGAGGTCCACAAGCAAACTGTGACATGTAGCAAG
>JH153812.1:154985-188836 GCA_000226015.1 Mnemiopsis leidyi | reverse complement strand
CCGTTGGTCTAGCTAAATTTTTACAATTCCCCCTTAAGACACTGATAATAGCGTAAGGTTGGTTTTAACTCAAAATCGACCAAAAATTATCGTACAAGACTACATTTTTGGCTAAATCATTTACTGATAAACTACAGATGACAATCATTTTGAGACAAACTAAGTATATGTATAAAGTAAACCCTCGATTTACCGGGCCTACATTTACCGGGTCCCTCTATTTACCGGGCCTCCCCCCTTTCCCCTGAAATTTTTCAATATTTTCACAAATAATTCCCTCCTGTCTTTTCTTTGCGTGTCACATGTCAAAGCTTGTTATCTCAGAGTCGTTACATTATACGGCTCCTTCTCACTTCTGTACCCAATTAAAGCTTGCTATACTGCCCTCATAAAGATACACGAGATGCTTGACATCTGTCATAGCTATCAATAACTTAAGTTTCTATTTCTGGCCAAAATTAGGCCTCATTTTGGTCAAATTCTATTTACCGGGCCCCTTTATTTACCGGGCCTCAACTCTTTCCCCCGAGAGGCCCGGTAAATCGAGGGTTTACCTATATGAAGAATTAATTCAGTGAAACTATTAAAATCAGTGAAACGATTAAAATATATTTCGAACCGTTCATTTATTTCTATGATTTGTCTTATAAAGAAAGAATTTTTTGGTAGGGTCAAAAACTTTCCTTATTTAATTTGACAGCGATTGACTGATGAGAAGTTATGTATGGCCAATCAGTTTTGAGCAATGCTTTCACAATTTATAACCCATCTCTAAGAATTGGTACCTCCTCAAGAATACATTTCTTCATTTCGTGTCAACTTATTTTACAATAAAATTAAATAGATAAGCAAGCAATACCAAGATGAGAAAAAAAGATTTTGAAAGAGATTAATAGGGTCAATGAAAGGGGATAAAATGATGCACATTGGTTTGCAGCCCTAGATTACATTCTAAATTCTTAATATTGCAGGAAGCTATATAAATTATGTGTTCATTTTATGATGGATGAGTTAGAAATAAATGACTATCTACGCAGAGCTCTAGAAAGTGCAGGTGGGCAGTTTTCAGAGCTCTCTGTGTCTTATCATGACCAAGAAGAGGAAGCAGATGATGGAACCGCTTTTCTGACTGATAGACCCCTAACTCCAAAGGCTGAGTCTAATGAACCTAATGAGCCTGTTCAGGTTCAAAACCGAGACAGTGTAGAGAATAGATTAAAGCAAATAAAATCACAGAAAGCTGCTAGGCTCGTTGGAGAGGCTTGTGAGGTGATGAAAGTGAACAATTTTCTGGAAGCACATGCTAAACTGAGTAAAGCTATTAAAATGAGAGATGATAATGCCAACTATTACATGCTTAGAGGAGAATGCTGCTTGCAGCTGTGTGAGTTTAAAGAGTCAATAATCAACTACAATCATGCCTTATATCTTACATTGGAAAGTGGGAATGAATGGGAAGAGAGGTTGGCTTACATACACTACCTCTACAGCCAAATATTGTATGATGAACATAATTATGATGGAGCACTAGAGCACATAAACTTTGCTTTGCATTTTAGAGCTGAAAGGTTTTCATATCAATGTCGAAAAATTGCATATCTGTATGCTTTAAAACAACACAAAACATGCCTTGAGCTTGTTGAGAACTTACTTAAAAATTACGAGGAGGCAGAGCTGTATGTTTTGCGTGCTAGACTTAACAAACTATTTGGGCACATCACGAAGTGCTTCTATGATGTTCATAAAGCATTGGAATTAGATGCCAGTAACTTACAAGCTGCCAAAATTGTTGAGGAGTTAAACAAATCGGCTGAGGAATGCCGTTCTGTAGCAGTCAATCAGGCTCTCAGTGGTAATCTTGCAGAAGCAATTAACAAAATTACTGTATCAATAGATACCAATCCAACAGTTGCAGAGTACACTGTGTTTAGGGGAACCCTTCTTCGTCAGCAAGGCCAGTATGATGAGGCTATTGATGATTTCATGAAAGCTCTAACAAAGAAGACTGAGGATAGCAAAACGTATCAGGATGCGTTGAGACAGCTTGTTTTGACTTACAATGATTTTGCTGTTGAATGTTACACAAAGGGCTATTTTGAGGAAGCAATATCCTTGCTGGATCAAGCTATAAAGAGGGAGAGGAATGAAAAGGGATTTTACATGAACAGAGGCGATAGCTTTAGAATGATTGGGTATCTCAGCTTTGCACTTGCAGACTACCAACAAGCTTTAGAGCTTGATCCTCATGATTGGGTCATTATTTCCAGGATAAGTTTAGTTCACCATCAGTATGGCATAAAGGAGTACACAAACAAGAGGTATGCTGATGCAGAGAAATGCTTCACCACTGCCATTACTTGCAATGCCAAGATTGCTCAATATTACATCTCAAGAGCATGGTCCAGATTTATGCAGAAACACCTACCTGCTAGTCGTGCAGATTTGCTACGGGCCATGTATCTTGACAGCTCCATTGAGGAGGGTGTCATGCTGGCTGCAAGACTTTATCCCAACCAAAACATTGACTCTATTCTTAGTGCCAAGAGCAGTCAGAAAATTCTAAATCAGATGAAAGAACTAGTTGCAGGAGAAAGTTCAACTCAGGATCAAGTTGTACTGTCATCTAATACCCTTGCGCATGAGCCTCTAGCTGATGAAAACATAGCTCAGTACAGCACGTGGATGGAAAAGTACAAAGCTAATAACAATGATGTGAGAGTAATGTTGGAAAATCGACCATCTTTGAGACAAAAAGTCCCAAAAATCATATCCCATCAGAAGGTCAATCAACAGCAAAATACAACTTGTGCTTGGATGAAGAAGTATTTTGACAGCAAATCAGCTAATCCTGTTAGCTGAAAGATGATTAGATGGTGTCTATTTTCCGTGTTTAAATGATTAAATCGAGATGTTGAAAAGCTATGATTTTTTTTATTATTCAGATTATTATCACATCAAAGCACTCTGCAGAAATTGAATCTTTGAATTTAATTTCAATTACTGGAATGAAAAAATGAAATGTATTTAAAATGTACCAGCGTAATAGTACCTTTTACACATCGTTGATTTTAGTTAATTGTTCACAATTTGTTGTAGATCGAATTGAATTAAGTTTGCATGAACTCATGAGGCCAAGTAGAAGTACAGATCTTGCTTCATCTTCAGTTGATTGATTGTTGAATTGAAAAAAATATTTCATGTATATTGTGGAAATGATATAAGGTTCAAAAATTTATTCACCTGCTTCCTATGTGTATAGTTTATAAAAGGCTGGTTAAAATGGCTGAAGGAGAATCGGTCAAAGTCGCTGTGCGAGTGCGCCCTTTTAACTCGAGGGAGAAGCAAATGAATGCTAAGCTATGTATACGAATGGAAGGTTTGCAAATGCAGCAATTCGCTCAGCTATTTTCCAAAAGATAAATTTATTTGATGAAATGCATAGTTTGATGAAATGGGTTACTTTTTATTTAACAAAAGTGGTATTTTCTTTGCAGGGGCTACAACATACATCAATGATATCGATGGAGGAGATGAAGAGAAGTTCTTCACATTTGACTACAGTTACTGGAGTTACGACGGTTTTGATGATGTCGACGGATATCTGACTCCTTCCAACGACCATTATGCTGACCAGGTACTAACTAATCAACTTCTTATAGTTTAAATTTGTCATTCTTACTTTTCTACCATTATGCTGACCAGGTACTAACTAATCATCTTCTTATAGTTTAAATTTGTCATACTTACTTTTCATTGATGTTTGTAAAAGAGAGGGCGAATAACTTAAAATATGATCTTGTATTTTGTCAGAAATATGAATCTTGTATTTTCTCAGAAAAAGGTGTTTGATGATGTCGGAGTAGGTATAAGAGACAACAGTTGGAATGGGTTTAACTGTTCTCTCTTTGCTTACGGACAAACTGGTTCTGGGAAATCTTACTCCATCATTGGTCAGTAATGCAACCTTGGCCTTACTTGATGAAGCTTACATATCAACTTTTCCTACTTAAATGTTTGATAGTTTTTATGTTCTTGTTGTTGTGCTTAAAGACCACGGTGTCACACATAATTTTTCGATATCTTGGTCGCGTGTGAAGTATTAACATCTAACCCAGGTTACGGTAAAAACAAAGGTGTTGTCCCTCTCTACTGCGAGGATCTGTTCATAAAAATGGCAGAGTTGCAGCAGGAAAATCCTGACAATCAATACCAGGTTTATACCTTTGTTTCCATTTTGGTTGATATCATGTTGTGTGCTTTGGTAAATACTTTGTACCATTCGCGATCATCGTAAAATTAAACTGAGTTAGTAAATACCTTGGAGGATGACTATTTATTCTACTTACTATTGCTGCTATATTTAGGTCCAATTTGCCATGTTGGAAATTTACAATGAGAGTGTTTTTGATCTGCTGGCTGGAAACAGAAAAGCGCTGAAAATCAGACAGAGCAAACAGAGGGGTTTCTTCGGTAAGTTTTACACGTCCTCTGTAATGACCATGGTCGAAATACACGTGCTAGGAATGCATTATACATTCACGTTATGGTTACATGGATTACGGCGTGCTCAGTGAATGATTTTCGATGACACGCCGCGCATTACTATGTTTTGTAACGCGCGCGTATGTTTTAGCATAAAAAGATTGATCTTCACCATTTACGTTGCTATGGTGACAGTAAACTTATGGTTTTGCCAGTCATGTACTAGGCTCGACTTTTAACTCTAAATAGAACTTTCTTTGAACATAAATAATCGAAGATCAGTTTACACACCGGTTCATTAACTCTTTAGTTTACCTCATAGCTATGGTAACGGGCCATAGCTCATGAGAGAGGCCGAGAGGCCTTAAAGGACTTCAATGATCGATGAACTTTAACAATATTCGAGGAACCTGACCATCGCATTTTTAGTTCAGGGTTTGAAGAAAACTCCAGTTGGAAGCTACAAAGAGATAGAAGACAGAATGGCCGAGGGAACAGCCAATCGAACAGTTGCTGCAACTAAAATGAATGCGACTAGCAGGTTAAAGGGCTACACTAAAAGTAGAAAAAAAACCATATTTTAGTACCATTGTTAGACCCTTTTCAGGTTTTTTAAAATCCTGATTTAAACCAAACCACATAGGTCCAATATACATTCAGATATTACTCATTGAAGTCTGCTACTGCTAACTGTACATTTATATTGTGTTTCAGTCGGGCTCACACAGTGGTCGAACTTACACTTACACAGAAGATAAAAACCGGTGGTGCAAATATGACCAAAACCTCAGTTGTTAATCTAGTTGATTTGGCGGGAAGGTATGTTATTACTTTAAAGGTATGTTATTATATCAAACAAACATGTACGGTACCTGACTTCACGGATAAACATCCCTTTATAGTTTACGATTATAATGCATCTGCTGTGAACCATAAGCAAATAACCATGACCGGTATAAGTCGAAATGCTGAACAACTATTTCAGTGAGCGTGCTGCGAGTACTGGTGCTACCGGCGCTACGCTGAAACAAGGTGCTGCAATCAACAAGTCTTTGTCTGCTCTGGGGAATGTCATTGCAGCACTCGCTGCTGCTTCTGAAGGAAAAAAGAAAGTTATCGGTCAGTATGTGTTGTGCAATCTGGAGGGAAATTATTTTTCATAGTTGGTAAACTATTTCATCGTCCAAAGTCGGGTATTATCAATTGCAATAGTTTCCGTCTGATGTCTATCCTAAATTCAATTCCAATAACACGACCGTTTCCTATCTCCGGTAAATCTCAATTTTCAGTTCCGTTCCGTGATTCCTCTCTAACGATGATCCTAAAGAATGCTCTAGGTGGCAACTCTAAAACTGTAATGATAGCTGCTCTAAGTCCCGCCTCTGTGAACTACGAGGAGACTCTCTCCACTCTTAGATTTGGTAAGGATATAATTATGAGATAAATGTTCTGGGCGAGACCATACCATGAACCGTCCGATCATCGCCGTCAGTGTCGACTGTTCTCGTTAATGATGGGATCGTCTCACTTTGACGTGAAGTTTAAGATCACCTGATCCAGCCTAGACGATTCGAAATACAAATAATCAGATACAGTAATGGCACTACTACGTTAGAATAAAGCTGGTTAGCTGTACAGAAAAGTGTATGTCGAACTTCGTTTAGGTATTTTGAACTTTGACAGGATTCTAGGTGGTTGTTATTTCTAACAAAAAATAAGCACATCCTATTACCTACTTTCAGTAGACTCTTTAAACAGCAGAAAAATTTTGTATAATCTTCAAACTTTCCAAAATTTTCAAATTTCAGAAAATAGACGTCAAGGCACGGCTGAAATGTTGAATAATTAACTGAAATTAACATTGAAATCAGCAGTGCAATCATCATTAGAAGCAGGGCTCGTCTTATTTGACACTTTTCTCAGATAAGCAATAAACTCAAACATTGTAAAACACCCACTAAAACACCTCGTCCCTCTGAAAATCTTTCCGGTCGCCGCTTTCAAATACTTGAACATTTTTCTGTTTCTGAAAAAGTAAACAAGAGGATTGATTGCGGAGTTAATAGGTATACCCTGCATACCAATCTCGTACAGGACCCTAGTGAGACAGCCGCTAGCCGGGTCACATCCCAACACTTGAAGGGACAACACCACCACGAAACCGAGGTTAAACACAAGGAACAATCCAGAAAGAATGACGACAGTAACAGTTGCCTCCCGGTTGTTTTCCGTGATCCTGTACCAGCCCAGGTCCACGCTACTCGTCCTGCTGAGCCTCACTATGGAGGAGATTGTAGCAGCTGTAACGAGTGCTAACATCACCGATACACTGATCAGTCCTAATGCATCGTAGGTTTGTCCGATTTGATCAAAAGCAGGGTGGTTTGTGTGGTAGACGAACAAGTACAGACCTCCTTTCCCGACGACATAAACGAAGAAACCCAAGATCGCTATAACGAGGGACTTTTTCTTGATCTCGTAGAAGGGACACCACAAACTGATAGTACGAGTGATTGTCAGTGTACAGGTGACAAAGGCGGTTCCCTCCAACAGCACGCAGAACAGGAAGTTGAAGACGGAGAAGGAGATGACAAGTACGTGGTTGTTGGTAGCGTATAACGTCCCGGTGATGACCACCAGGGTGGAGGAAAGACAGAAGAGTAGGTCTAGGGAGTTTAGAAGCATCATTAGTCTGCATCCAACCTGGATGTTATCAGTCCTTCAATAATTGTGTACTTGTGACTTGTATATACTAGTGTACTTGTATACTTGTGTACTTGTTTACTAATACATGACAGAAATTTTGAAAGAGTCGGAATTTTTTCATCAAGTGACAGCTTTTGACCAATAAGAAGCCAGATACTACCAATCAAATAATAAAAACACTGTGACGTGATTAAAAAATGTCTGACTCCACCCCAAGAACTATGACGTCCGCCCTTTTATTTTTTTAAGAGTTTAAAAGTTCAAAATATAAACATCGACGTTGTCACTATCAAGTGAAGTGGTATACCTTAGTGTTGCCGTGTTTGATGAAGAAGATGATGGACAGTGTGTTAGACAGTGTGCCCAGTGTCGTGACAGTTGTCAGAACCCAGGTTATCATATCCTGCTACTTTGGTCAGTCCGGGGTCTATCTTTAACACTCCGTCCTTATCCTTCCTAAGAACGACAAAGATTTATGACGACGACACGATTAATTCCTTTCAGAAGAAATTAACAATTCTCTTTGTTTATCCAACAATCTCCCCCTATAGAGGATTCAGAATATTGTATATCATCACAACGCTACAAGCTAATAAGAAATATGCTAAAAGCAAATGGTTGTGGCAGTATATCATCTAAAAGACGCGACGATGGTGGTCAGAACGCCAACTCCCAGACAATTATGTCTTGAAATCTTTGTTAATGCCTGTGACATATTCAATCAGATAACTTTTACTCAAAAAATCAAAGGTTATCAAAAAAAAAGCTGGACAGCAAAATGTGAAATAGAAAAAAGGGTAAAACAACTGAAGGAAAAGTAACAATCATAAAAACAAAAGCTGATCAAAATTCAAAAAGCAAAGAAATCGGCGAAATCAATGTTTAAAACAAAACGTCTACATAACGAAATATGGCAGTGCTCGGGATTTACAGTTATGAACTCTGATAAGAAAAATTAGAAATTCTTAATCACAAAAACATAAAAACCGTAAAATAATCGTTTAATTTCCATTCTATTAAAATTTCAACCCTTAAACATAGGTCTTAAATTTGGTGCAAAACATTTTGATTCTTCTCTGCCGTGTAAACTTGGTTGTAGCTTTTTCACTATGCAAAATTTGAAATTATTTAAACTAATTTAATTATCTCTGTGCTAGAGCAATGCAAAGACAAAGCAGAATGTTCATAAAGTCATAAAGACTACGATGTTTAATTGTGAACTTTTGATGTTGTCCATTCAGTCTTCTGTGGAATGGAGCTAGGGTTTGTCCAAAGTACGTCTCATGTCCTAGTCTCCTTGAGTTCTTGGTAGCAGGTTATATACTTATGGATGGAATGAGAAGTTCGACGGCCGACTGCAACTGGCAGAAAATTATTTTCTAGTTGCGTCGTGAAAAAGTCAACTTGCTTCATATTGCTTTAAGAAAGACTTGGCGCCTCTAAACCTAGAATTTAAGAGCTAGTTAAGTAATTAAAAAATTAAGGATAACTGTGTGAGTAAAGAGGCTAGCTTTACACTGCATTGCAGCTTCCCATGCAGTTACTGCTAAACCTAATCGAGCCGAGGACAAGTTTACTGGCTATGCGTCTTTTAGACGAAAATTTTCGCCCGCCGACCAACTATTTTAGCAACCAGGCTAGCTAATTATATGCTAATGTGAGGCGTGAGCGTAATGTGTTACAAAGTTTCCAATGTATTTTTTACTCCTTGCAGCGGATCGAGCAAAGCAGATCAAGACAAAAGCCACTGTGAATGAGAGTCCAACTGATAAGCTTATACGAGAGCTGAAAGAGGAGAATGATAAACTCAAGAAAATGTTGGAAGGTAAGACATCACGAAAAATGTGGGTCTTTCAGTTTTACCGACAATTTGGCTTACGTCCATGATCATTGCAAAAATCAGGATTTTTTCATGGTCATGGTCAAAATTTTTGACAATGTTGTTATCTAAGTGTTTTCCTGCCAGTTTTTTTAATGATGATACTTAGATACTTGTAGCCTTAAGCCTCTTCGGCACATGACAATTACACTTCAGTCTTACAAACCCGCAAATCGTTCCATATAACCCACTTGAGAAGTTGAGAAATGATCGTGATCATCAAGTTTATGTTCGTGATAATTTGGGTACAGCTGCATTATCGCTCCCATTTAATCATGTACTAGATCACAGTAAGGCGCACTTACAGATTGGTGCTCCTCCAATTTTCATTATGAACTGTTGGTCTCTGTAATATCCACAATGATACTGCCCTAATTGTTCGCAGCGTGAATTGCTATATAACCTATAACCATATATCTTCGGTTCATAATCGTACGTGAATATTCACCTTACTTTTACTCGGCCTCTCCAAATTTCATTGCTCGAAGGATAGTGCAAATATGGATTTAACACTGGGTCACAGTCTTGTTGGGTTTAATAGTCAGTGGCCATCAGCTACTCAACCATAAGCTGGGTCTAAATATATGCAGCATATCGTCACTCAAAGAAATGAATTTTTGCTTATCATTAACGAGAAACATCAGAACTATCTTTTGTAGATGTCATCCATGGTATTTAGAACTTGGGGTTTAGATAAGCCTTGTTCCAGGCGGCGTGATAGACCAGAGTATGGTTAAAGACGAGGACGAGGAGGATATCTCTGACGAGGAAGTCCAGGCCAGGTTGCAGGCTCTGATGGATGAGAATAACGCCGAGAAAGCCAGCATGGAACAGGTTAAAAGTTACAGAATCTAATCTTGTTCACATTATCAGTTAATGATTTAATGGCCATGTTTGGTAGTGATTTGGCAAAACCAAATATACCGTCAAATATATCGGACAAAGCAGAGCTGACAATATTTACAATGGGATCCTTATAACAATACTACAATATTCGTAATTGTGAAGTCCACACGCAGTTTCTATGTTTGCTTGAACGGTCAAACTTTTAGCTAAAATCAAGTGTATGTCTCAGGAGTGGAAGGAAAAGCTGGAGGAAGCTCAGAAAGCGATAGAAGCATTGAAAGCAGAACAGTCACGGAAGCAGGAAATGATGACAACCACTCCTCACATCATGAACCTCAACGACGACGAGCAACTTTGTGGGATGATCGTCTTCTTTTTTGGTGAGTTAAGCAATTGGAACAAGTTTTTGGGACAGCATTTTAGGATAAATGATATTGCTGAAAAAAGGTTATAAATTAACGTTTAACTTTTATTTATCATTAATCCGCAGATTTCAATGTCACTTTTGGACTGTCCGCCCTACAGATACATGAAATTACATTGAAAAACATGCCATAGTCATCAAATTAGTGCTGCTCCTACTCAATCCATTATATCAAAGTTGAGTGAGCTCTGTGAATATTTTCGAAGATATTTTGGCCCCGTAAATTCACAACAATGCGATATGTGCAAATGCCATTTATTCGCGAGCCCTTCTCACCATACTCAAAATGGAATATGTCGTCTTTAGTGAATGAACAAATGTTTATAAATGAACAAGGACTTAAAGGTTGTGCGTTGTTGTCAAACTGGTCACTAAAAAGTAGAAATGCTTCACGGACAGCATGGGGATAAACTGAAACTTGACCAAAAATTGTCTTGGATAGAACATACGTAATAAATAATCCCCGAAAACCAGACCTGAATTTTAGTAAATTGATAGTTCAATAAACTTCTTAAATAAGCTAATTATGGTCAGACTTGTTCGTGACGTCGTGACCCTCTATTATAGACATTTCAACTAGTAACTTCCATAATAAAAGAGATCTTTCAGGCTGTTACGCTTGCTATCATGTATTAGTGCAAACCTTGGCCATGGGCGTTTAATTCAAACAACACCTTTCAGAGGACGGCTCAGAGAACAAGGTTGGGGCGAAAGGGGCGGAACCCCCTAACGAGATAGAATTGTCGGGTCTGGAGATTGAAACATCTCACTGCACTATCTCCCATTCGAATGGTTAGTTTGTTGAAATGAGCTCCTTACTTTTTGTTGTCAAATGATAAAACAGACTGAAAAAAAGAGAACTCTACTTTTAATTACTTCTGCAAGCTTGTTGGGCTCAGCTGAGGGTGTATAATTAACATGGTTGCCCTTCGAACAGAGAATACGTAAATGACTTTCTCGATCTCTTGCCTTTTTTGGAACTCTGTTAAAAAAGGACGATAAATGTTGTGATTATCATTTTGTTGTTACAATAAGTGAGAAACGCAGTTAATCTGACGGTTTAAGAAAATATTCCATTTTCCATGAATAATCATCGCAAAATTTATCGTCTTTTTATCATCAATGACTCGAGATCTGTGTTTCAGGAAAGCTGCTCATGGTGGTGACTGACGAAGCTAAAGTCTACGTAAATGGAGAATACGTATCAGGGAAACTAGAACTAATGCATGGAGACAGGTACCTGACACCTATCTTGAAGTCAACAGTATCAAATCTATAAAAGTCCATAGTTGATAGTTTTTCATTCATCCAGCGCTTAGTGGAGTAACAGCGATTTACGGTGCATTGCTCACACCTAAATAGTTGGCAGCCAAGGTTAGCCTGGCACGTTTTAGTGGGTCAACAGTAAAGTGAAAGTAGAACTTATGAGTTATGGAAGGAGAAAGTTGGCTATTTGAAATGTCAGATTCAATAATGATATTGCCAATCCGATCCTGGGCGCCAATCGTACTTAAACTTTTATGAGCTCAATTTCATTTACCACCACCTGTATATCGAAGCAAACTTTAAAGTTCGAGCTTATAACTGCTATAAACTGGGCTCTGCGTCAAATTGGCCTCATCAAAAATAGTGGAAGAACTTCTCGGGTAACGATCGGCAGCAATAGTGGTCAATATTAATTTCCGATATCAGCACCTTCTTCATGGGAAGGAGTTGGACTCCGTCAATGACTCTGTAAGTGATGTATCAAATTGACCACCAAGCAACCCAATACAATCTGTAGAAGTAATATCATCATTTAAGTTAGAGTCAAGTTATTAAAATGCACGTATGTGCTTCTCAGGGTGGACACCCGGGCTGACACAATACTAGCGTCTTGCTAATTCATGTTTGTTACAAAAACTCACACACAACAGGTTGCTGCTGGGAGCTAACAACATGTTCACTGTCGTCAACCCCGGAGAGCGAGAAACTGCTGAAAAAGCCGGGATCACGTACCACAAGTTTACCTACCATGACGCCATGGCAGAGATCCAGAACCTAGGTAGTGGGGATGACGCTCAAAAAGGTACGGTATTCCAAAGTTTTGAAGATGTAGGATACTCATTGTTTAAGAATGGTGCTTATATGATAATGTGTCGTGTTACAGTGAAACTAAAAGGTTTTGACCTGCTAAAAATACTTAATTCAAAATTGAGTGGCCAAGTCAATCGAAACCATCGACAAATGTTCAAATTTAAAAGGATTATCAAGTTAAGGCTAAACATACACGGAATGAATCAGTCTGATGGGGAACAGATAGAGCCCTGTAGCCTGTAGAGTGTAGATATTATGAAAAATGTTGACACACTAACTTTAGCATTTTCAAACATGGATGAAGATGTATAAACCTGCACCTCTATAGTCGGTCGAAGTGTTTTGGTCTTCGTGCTCGAATTTCTGCAGCTTCCTGCCCCCCAGCTACGGTGTGAGGGTCCTTGACGCTCTGTTAGTCAGAACTCTGCATCTTCCCGGTTAACACAGTCAAATGCACAAAAAACTGTCATTGAGAGCTTACGCTTAAGTAGTTGTTACGAAGCAGCAAAGTCGCGAGCGAGTACCGTATGTACTATGTCATTTGGTATAAACTTTCCCAAACTAAACCGTCATTAAAGACCCTTCGGCTGGCGACACTTGGTGGTTGGACACAGCCACCCAAGTAAAGTAAGGGTAACAAATAAAATCATAGGGTTATGGCGCATCCCATTCGACAAGGCATTGCGTCTAGACTATGTGCAAGGGAAAATAGAAATTAGATTTTTTAGTAGACACACCAAACTTGGCAACTATTTCGAGGGATTTAATTTTGATTGGGTTCACATGGTGAAACTAACGGAAATATAATTTATCTGACTTTGTCCGACCCTCACTCGGATCGAAGCGAATAGAGAATAAAATGTCGGGAGGATGCGCGTGCTTTACAAAATATAATTTGAGTGGTCTGTCTGACTCGTAGCAACCACCCAGGGTTAGGGTTTGGGTTATATAATTTTAGTGGTCTGTCTGACTCACTCCACCCAGGGGAGGAACTGTTGCAGCAGGACATCGCCGAGCTGGGCCCCATGATTGGAGAGGTGAACGCTATGAGCTGTGCTATGGATAAGAAGGTCAGTGTTGAGTCTTCAAGGGAACTACTATACTTGATTAGGGACTGCAATACAGGATAAGGACTATAATACTTTATTAGGGACTTCTATATTTAATGAGCTTTATCAACTAATTCCGTATTCTAGCCCCCATGGTTAATGTGATCTGATCTGATTAATCCTTGTTATCCACTGAGCTGGACCTTTGAAACTCGAAGACGATTTGAGACTTGGTAGAGCGAGCAAAAGCCATGTAGTCCCTGGGTGGCCATCGTATTGATGTATTCAAGGCTTAAAGCTGACAAATTAAGTAGTATTATTGAAAATATCCCTCTCAATAACAGCAATTAAAGCTGATAAACTATAAATTGAGACTTATTTTGTTTCGTAGCCGTCCGTCGACAGCGCCTTATACTAGTGCTTCCATCACGACCAACTACATGGCTAATCAATGTCACAGTTATATCAAAATGAAAAATTCAATGCCGAGCACATGGTTGCATTTGCTATGGAAACGAATCCGAGTGATAGACAAGGAATACGACACTTTTCTTTAAAACAAGATTCAGCATAATAATGTCAACAAAAATCTAGCAAACTGTAATGCAACATGGAACTAATCAACCATTTATCAACACTCCACATATGATCAACACTCGGCATATGTCATGATCACCTTCCTCTCATAAATCAATCAATTTAATTCAAAGTATATTCTACCAGAGAGGTGTATATGTAATAAGGCATGATAAAAATTTGTTCGAATACTTTTAGATAAGTCATAAGCACGGAAATGAGGTATAAAGAACCCACTCTGGCGTGATAAAACAGCTGACGATAATGTGATCCCACAATTTGAGTCACATGAAATAAAAACATCTGAGCGGTTTATTCGATCCTCGCTTCCGAGGATGGGAATCTTACTTTTGGCTCCTTCAATAACGAAACCACACAAATAGAAATAGAAAGGAAATCATGACCATCTCGAACAAAAACAGTAGATCATTTATCATGATATAGCAAAAAATATCCCAATTCAATGAACTTTATTCACTGTCGAGAATAACACCCTCAAAAAGCACCAGATATCGTGAAAAAATGAACTAGCTATACAGTTGGATGACGATTGACAAGAATATATCAATCGTCGATCTATAATTTTTCATCACTGCTGCGTCATGTCGTTTCGGTCATGATGACTTGAGGAGAAAATTAAATTATGAAAATCTGAAATCTTCCTCTGTCGAACCATATCCAATTCAATCCAAAGTAAGAAAGCCTATCGAAATTACCAAAACAATATACATAAAATTTACGGCTGATAAGTAAGCTTTTACAACATATTATTTTAGTTCTATTAAATCATAAATGTGTACCAGTTGGCACATTTTCTTCGTACACGACGAATTTCTGGAGTACAGACTTCTAAGACCGTTATTTATAATTTTACTTAAAAAGTAGTGTTTTCCAATAAACACCGATAGAAACTTCTGAATTTGACGCAAATTGTAGATAAATATCCTAGTTTAAATCAACACAAGCGCTCAAAGTCATATCGCACAGTATAGTCATTTCTCAAAACCAAAAAAAGATTTTGTTGTATTGAAATTAGACGCGGCAAAGCGGCGGTTTTTGACTTCTGCTGTCACTGTCTCCACTCTTTATCAGGTGTTTATCCACAAAGTACGAGGCCGAAACTTAGCTGCACTCGTCCTAGGGCCACTCTGGCCCTTGGAATCGTATATTTTGCCTCTCTTGAACCCTTCAATTGGTCGTGTCCTTCATCCTAGGCGACTCTGCCGCGGGCGCTTGCCAGCGCCCTGATTTCCAGTTTCTGGAAAAAAATAAGATAAATTTCTTTGTTCAGTAATAGTAGATAAATGTAATCCTGTAAAATATTTTTCTTTTTTGATCTTACGAAACTTAAAATAGTCGCTATCCGCGCCGTGAAATAACACGAATACCCTGAACTAACTGAGGTAAAATCTGCTGGAGCCTAGTTTTCCTTACTTTCAGTAAATTGTCTCCAGCAGCCATAATTCCAGTATCTTACGAAAATAAGACACCACAACTCTTTCTCTCTCTAGTCTCCGGCCCTTCGATTTTGAATCAGTCGTAGTTTTAATAAGACTGTAGTACAGCAATCTGCGATGCTTTATATAGAACAATCACCATGATTGACAGTTGACACACCACCATGCAACATCAAATTGATATCCTAATAATTCTGCTGGCCAAACCGCGCCTTGGCTCTAACTGCCTTGTTATAATAGCTGGTATAGCTAGCTGAATAGAGAACACTCGTGACTATCGTGTGGACCAATATCACCATGACAACGTTAACCGGATTCTTCTCCATCCTCAAGATCCCTGAAATCACATACACAGCAGTCGACACCAGGGTAAAAACGACAAACTCGGCTACACAACCGGTTATTGTCTTCAAGATCACGTTAAACTGTCTGCGGACACACTTTTCTGACTTGGTTCCGGGGGAGAAGGGCGTACCACGGAGGGTGGGAGGAGGGTTGATGTTGAGGAAGTTGGGAGAGAGGGGTGATGAGGAGATCTCCTCTCCTCCCGAGTAGCTGATGCAGCAGGACGGGGAACGGCGTGGTTCTTCTGATCGGAGCTGGAGTGTCTCCATCTGCAGGGGTTGACTGGGTGAGGAAGAAGTAACGAGGTTACTGAGAACGATATTTTTAGGTAGGGGCCTCAAATAGTTTATGGCGTGGTAGCGTTGCTCTATTATAAAAATTGGCTGTTTTCTAACTTCTCATGAAACAAACGCTGTCGCATGTGTGATTGTCGCATGTGTGATTGTCGCCCTTCCTTTTCTCTATTGGTCATTGAATTTGGTGATTTAGGTGTAAGGTGGGTCGGTTAAATAATCTGTAACAACAAAAAAGTGTAGCAAATCCCCTAAAAACCTGTTTAAAATAGGTCCAATGATTAAGGGCGTCACAAATTACATTGAAAAAGGTCGAACCTCAAAGGTAGCTTTAGCAGGCTTGATGTCCAAATCTTGGCTGCTTTTGTTTACACTAGCCATTTGCGTAGTCGTATATTGAGACGATCTTGAGCCTTTTCGACCCACTATCATGCTGAAAGGAGAGTTCTAAGCACGGCTTACATTATCTAATTGTAAGGCTCAAGGATTTTACAGATTGTTGTGATAGCTGGAGCATTGCATCACTCATATGATTGGAATAGAAAGATGCGTAATTATTCTAATGAATCCTTCGCAGATAAATCGCATCATGCAACCATTTAACAGTATTACCATAGACCATAGTTGTTCTAGTGGCATACTCCGAGCCAATATTATCGATACGCTAGTTTCTCAGAAATTTTTCATAGCCATTGTCGTGGAATAAGCGCAATCATACGATTAAAAGCAGTGATAACGATCAGTTCAACAAACGCGACTCATGTCAGGAGATAAATGATCGCCCAATCCGACCGTCTAAAGTTAAACATGCTTTAGGGTTATGTCGTCCGACTTAAAACTCATCTGGCAACTTAACGAGCGTCGAGCATGCTTAATAAGGTGCAATCCCAACACAAAACACGATAGCGTTCCATGATCATTCAGGGGAACAGCTCTACAGCATATGACAATTAATGTTGACATCCAATTACCCAATTTCGCAAACACCAATCATAGGATGTCTCAAGCACCTTTCCAGTTTTCATGCTTGATTCTTTAACCTTTCGAGCATTCGGTGTCAAACATGAAGTTCAAGTACGAGGCATACCTCTCTAATGACCACTGACTAATTTCCTCAAACTGGTGGCCGTTTTCTAAACCACCGTTTGATGAAATGTCCTGGGTTTTCTGAGAGTTACTTCTCCTGTGGCTGTAGTTTCTGGAAACCCGGCGTTTCATTTCGCCGGTTGATTCCTCGACATTTAGAACTAGATCTTGCCAGGCCACCGAAAACCTCCTTCTATAAAAGGAAATGTATGGTTTTTGGGTAAAAGGCTTCCGTTCATATTTCGTTGAAAGTTATGTCATCCTAAAAAACAACCAGGTAAAAAGTCTCTCAAATTGAAATTAACTAGTCACATGGCAATAGTTTTCGACATTTTGAGAGAATTAGGAATCGACAAAATGAGCTAACCTCCAAGCGTTATTAGAGAATTTGGATAAAGTGAAACTGCCGGCGGAGTCAGAGGGTTTGCCCACTGTTGGTGATCCCCCCGTGAAACTGTTTCCGCTTCTACTCTCTGTTACTTGTCGGCGGTGTTCCATCCTCTCAGTAAACACTGATAACCTTCGAACTGAGGATTGAAGTGACGGTTGAAAATAGCACTTTAACAGAAAACTTGCTCATTAAATAAATATTTATGATGGAACCGTGAATCTGAGACAGCTCATTTGACTATAATCAACTGTCAAGAATCAAAATTATTTGGCAAAACTTACATGAGCTGATCATGGACGTAACTAACTTAAAATAGTGGTATCTTACAATTTTGTAAGTTAATGTAAAACTAAGGTGAAACGGTAGTCATGGGGAGGTATTGTAAATTCGTTCTGACCTGTATCAGCGATTGACCAATAAGAAGCCAGGAACGACAAACCAATATCGCGGAACGCTCTCACGTGCAAAAAAGGTTTGATACCTTCCCAGTTCCCACATGTAGTGTTCTATATTCATTTCTATATATTTATTACTCTTATAAGTCTTACGTAGGTATCTCATGATGAAGCCGTTCAAAGAGACAGCCACTATAGCAGGAAATATGTAGGATATGAGATACCACGCGTGGAACAGTGCTTTATTGTCGGTCGGAACGCAGAAGTTGAGTTGAGGAATGTATTCGTACCCTGAAAGGAGAGAGAGAAAGAGTTAGTTGGGTCAGTGCAGGAACTGAGATTAACGAATTTTTATAGGTTTATAGTCACAGCTGTCCAACCGATTAGATGTGTAATTCCCTTAGACCTAACTTGTTTGGCAATCTTTTGAATTTGGAAATCAGAAACCCTTAAGAACAATTCTTACTTTCTCTAGAATTTTTGTTAAGTAAAGTATTAAGTAGCATAATACTATTTACTTCGCCAAAGTAATTAAAATGGGTGATAGCACAAATGAGGAAACAACCTTATTTCTTTTCAGTTCATGAAGTTTTGACTTACTCTCTTTATCATTCTCACTACCCGCCAACTGAGGCATGATAAAACTCCACGCCATGAACACTATCTGTAATCCTATCACTTTGCCTGAAATATCACTATCTGTAATCCTATCACTTTACCTGAAATATGGGGTCGTTCACATATGACGTCAGCAAATTTTCGGTAATTTTTCCCCTCTCCCCCCCTCCGTCATCATTCGTCATCATGACAACTCCCCCCCCCCCCAAAATGTCAGATAATAATAATAATGACATCATCACAGTCGGAACCCCCCCCCCCTACTTCATTTAAAAAACTTTGATTTTTGGTTTAATTTGCAGTAATTCTTGAATTTTTTCTTACTAAGTCAGTGAAAACACAGTATTTCACCAGATTTCTGAATCAGAATTTTTACTTGAAAATCTTCCTTCTGATTTTGTAAAATTCTGATAAAAATTTTCGAAAGAAATCAAATATGTTCAAAAAATCCTATAAATCCTTAAAAATGATTGATGACATCATCATTGGCCAAACCCCCCGTCCCCCCTCGTCATCAATCGTCATCATTTGGAAACCTCCTCCCGCCCCTCTAGGTGATGACGTCATATGTGAACGACCCCTAGCTGTAATCCTATCACTTTACCTGAAATAACACTGACGAGTTCTCTAATTTTTGTTTTATGAAAGATCCAGAGATTTCTAAAATCTCTGCTTTGACACTTGAAGTCTCTTGAAAAAGTGCCTTGACAAAATCAATTTCGCATTGGGCTTTAAAGATAGACACGCCTTAAGCCCACATTATTTCATAATTGTCGCCGTTGACAGGTGCCAAAGTATATATGGTACGGTACGTGACTAGATAGGCCCGCCCTAAGCTGTTTATAATAGTCCTCTGAGAGAGACTCTAAAGACTAATCCTAACAGTAAGTAATTGCAGCTGTTCATTTTATCGTTTATATTAATAAAATTACAGTTTATACTGAGCTGCCTCATATGATTAATCAAATGTCTGTACGCGTTTCAGCGGTTAAACTAGAGTACGAGGTTATTTCAGGTAACTAAGTAATAAGTAACTACTGTACTATCGGAGCACGTTTTTTAGTGATCGCGTTTAGCACTCACTTGTGTACAAACAAACCTCACGACAAGCGTACAAACATAGCCAGAAATAAATTAACTTCACAAATGCTAACAGGACTGAGCCAAAATCAAAGAACAAAAGTACTTTAGTACTTATGAGTAAGGCATCTGCAGTAAGTCATTTTAACCCCACTGACCTGCTTTCATGAGCTGTACGTATCTGAAAGGGTTCATGACGGCTAAAAACCGGTCTATACTGATAAGAAGGATGGAACAGACGTTGACACTGCAGCTGATCCAACTCAAATAGCTGATCAGGACACACCATATCTGTTAGAAGATTTAGCTGTTGGATTTAGGTATATACTTTTATAGGGTAAGTATGATGAATTGTAGCTGGAAAACAAATCTTATATCTTCAGCTAAGTTCTGCTGTCAAGATGTGAGAGTAAATTCTGGACCCCTTTTAAAATTTACTCGAATTGTTGCAACCAAGCTCAGAAACGCTTAAACCATGCTAGAAAACCAAGCTCATAAATAGCTAAGCTGTTAAACATTACACCGAGACTAAGCTCTGGAAAAAGCTAAGCTGTTAAGCATTGCACCGATACTCTGGAAAAAGCTAAGCTGTTAAACATTACACCAAGACTCTGGAAAAAGCTAAGCTGTTGAACATTACACCGATACTCTGGAAAAAGCTAAGCTGTTAAACATTACACCGATACTCTGGAAAAAGCTAAGCTGTTAAACATTACACCGATACTCTGGAAAAAGCTAAGCTGTTAAACATTACACCGAGACTCTGGAAAAAGTAACTACCTCGCTGTACCCCTGGCGTTGTGAGGCCCAGTAGCGTATGACAGGAGCGAGTAACATGGCACAGTTGCTACACAGCAAGGTTATGTACATCATCTTGAAGACCCCTTTCTTCCTTTTAGCCGACTTTCTTCCTCTCTGAAAGTCAGTATGTCATACATTGTCAGCACTCAAGAAACAGAAATATTTGTTAATTCGATGGATAATGATAAATATGCGCCACAAAGTTTCTTATGAAGACGATTTGAAAATTTCGACTTTTCAGATTAAATCAGTTAAAAACAGCTATGATGCACGAAAAATATTAGCCAAGCTGGATTATAAGATCGGGTCAATAAAGCCTCTTAACTAAAGCTGGAGTTCTAACTGATATATGTATAATCCTACCTATGCTGCATCACAAGTTGCAGAATACTGGATAAATAAGCCTCTTTACTGTTTATACAAGATAAACAAACATTTACAAGGTTGACAAAAAAATAAGATACGACAGATGAAATTTGCGACGTAAGTCAAAGTTTCGTCGCAGCTGCAAGTTTTCTAAACAAACAAAGTAAAAACAACAGAACATCACCAACCTGAACTAAAAGTGTGACCGTCAGGAAACTTATGTTGATTATCATAGCCAGGATCCCAAAGGCAAAAAAGACGTAGATTTCAGTGTTCATTCTGACAAGTGTTCATCCCTAGAGACATGGAGGGTAGAGATATGTATTATAGGTGTTGGCACTAAAATAGCACTCAAAAGTAGAGGCCTGTGTTAAAGATCGTGACGTCACCATGTTTCGACCAATTTGAACTAAATTTCTGGTATCTTGTACCCGATTATCACTCTGGTAATCAGGTGACAGATGCAGTACCACTGAGGAGCAACCTATAAGGTTACCTGATAATTTGCTCTGCAGAGCAACAGAAATTATCGCACTAAATCTGTAGTGGCACTGATCTAGTGACACTATGCAGATCCCTTGAAATGCATGAATATATGAAGTGAAATGATTAAGAATTTCAGGGTAATTTGACTGCATTATAACTTCATTACAACTTCTGGAATCTAGAGGCAGAGTCACGTCTTCTACTCAGGTATGGGCGAGCGAAGTGCGAGTCTACTTATTTTCTCCCGCGTGAACGAGGTAGCGCCGCCGTGCGACCATCGGCAGGTTTTGTGAGTGGTCAACACTCCACAGGACTGTGAACCGTCAGAAGGGAAGAATTAGAACTTGGGCAAAAATGACAAAATCAACACACACTGTTTGCAGTTTTATGGGGAAAGCATATTAGCATTTACTTTTAGTCAGATGCATTGTACATAAGTAAACAAGGTCCATTTTGAGAATAGTTCAGTCGAAGTAAAGCCGAGTGTTAGAGTGGTAGAAAAGCAAGATTAAAGGGTGCGAAAGGTTCGATCATCAAAGCTGGCAACTCATGTAATATATATATAACTTAGAGATTTATAGTACCTACTACGATTTGTGTCCAGTCTGTCTGACCGCTTTGTTGCTATTTAGCTGCGCTCTTGCGTGCGAATATCGGTTCAACAAAGAAATCAGATGTGTAATATAACTTTGGTCAACCAGTTTACGGAACTTGACAAAAAATTAACGTCATAATATGCAGTTAAATGATTGATGACCTATGATGATCATCCCGATCGTAGAAGAAGAAGCAAGCAATATAGTGTCCTTGTTAAAGTTTAGGTTTAAAGCATTGTAGTTCTTAGCATTATGAAGCTCGTATCTCGAACTATAGATGTTCTAAGCTAAGTACTTGTCGCAGAAGTGCAGTTTGCCCACGTGCCATCCACTGGCCAGATCAGAACATGGCTAAGTGCTGTAAAGTTAGAGTTTATACTTTTGTACTGACTCGTTAGAAAGGTTCTTATATCATAGCCTATATCAGAGATTATCGAAGTGAGATTGTTGCACGAATGTATGACGAATGTATAAATGCAAAACAGAACTTATTACTATATTTTGTTCACTCACTAAACAGCTAAATCAACAGCGTGTAGTTTGACTACAACATGGATTGCACGAGTTTGTGCAGAGTGCAAATAACCAAAGCAATATATCGGGGGCTATATCTTGTCGTCATCACTTCATAATAAGCAAAGCTATAACAGGTACATAATACATTAGCTTCAACATTGACAAGCGGGCTAGATCGACGCGTGTGTTTAGAAACGTACACAGTTGCAACACTGTAATTAGAATTTGAACCCTCCCATGTATATACGGGAGGTTTATCTGCGTCAGAATGGCCAACTATAAAATGCCTTCTCTTTTAGAACCCTTTCTGTTTACGTAAAACTACTCGTACCCTTATTTCATGTTTACTAATTCATAAATTTACTGTAAATCACTGCAAATTCTGCATACGCAACAATAGGATAATACATACCTTATCGGTGGAAAAGTTTCCGGTGGTAATAAGGCTATAGTTATTAGTTGGTCGGTTAAAAGTTTGGCCTGAATCGCGATTCAGAAGAAAAACGCCAAAATAAACGAAATTTGTCAATTTTGGCGAAATTTTCACGTGCTTGTCGCAAATTTACGATGAATTTGAACGTATAAGTTTATATCGCAAACTAAATACTGTAACAAGCATGATAAAGTTATAATTGAAGGTATGATCATTTTACAGTGTCTGTATGCTCCATAAATATTGTACTTCGGAGTTTGTTTATAACGTGCGAGATAACTGTAAGTTGTAACGTGCAAGATAATTGTACGTTATCACAACCGAAAAAGTAGATAAATAACCGGACAGTTCAAAAGTTTCCGGGGAAAAAGTGGCAGGCGAAAAAGAATCCCGGTTAAAACTTTGGTCTGGCGAGCTTAAATTGGTCTCATCACCACCGGAAACTTTTCCATCGATAAGGTAGCAATTTTTAACAAGTGATTGCAAAATACTTTCATGAGAACTGTTACAGTTTCACATAAATATCTAACCAAAAAGCCACAATATGGCGTAGAAGAGAGAGACAGTAGGCACAACTAGGCGCGCACGACTAGGCGCGCACAACTGGGCGCGCAGACAGTAGGCACAACTAGGCGTGCAGTACATAGATTACTGAACGGTGTCAGGATGATACATTACCACGCTGTGTGGATCAGCATTGCAGCTAAGAATGACCCTATCTAAATGATTCAGGTTCCAAGTCATGAGAAATGGTATCAGGAAATCGCTGAGCCAGAATAATGAGATACCTAACTGTAAACACGATGGATCTTAGCCGGCAGTTAGGCGGTTCTTATAAGTCTTCCACTGACCGGTTCTTTATAGCAATAACGGACAAAAATACTTTCATGCTGGCAGCTTCCTGATCCTTGGTACTTATATCTTTGATGGGTTAAGGGTCGTTTACCTTACACTTAAATATCTGCTCCGTTTCAAGCTTTGCGGGCTGTTAAAGTGTTAAATTGTTGAGCTAAGCATCTCAGTGCGGGTTAGGGAGCAATCCTTCAATTTTCAACGTTTTATATCTCATTTTAATTTCCCGTGAGTGTCAACCAGTTTCCAGACTCAGCCTTCAAGTACATAACAATCTAGAAATATGGACTTACAAATACCTGGCGAATTATAAATGTCAAGATAATCTTTGTACCATAGAAAATCTATAATAGCTTTCAACTCCCTGTTTAGAAGTCCCTATGAGTATTTAGTTCTAACGAATGAACATTGGGTTAGCCTTTTAAAGTAAAGCATGACCGATAAAAAGAACGAAAGCAGTAAGACAATAGTAAAGCGCTCTGTTAGTGAGATTGAATTTACTATAAAAAAGTAGTAGGTACTACAATTCAGCAATTAACAACAGTCATTGGTGGGACCGTCATATGCGGGAGATGATTCCGTGAATAAAAGAATTACGCATTTAGGTTTAGCACTGTGTTGACCATGTCAACTTTTAAAAAGTATTAGAGGCTTCGTTAATTTTTACCGAAAGTTAACAATTGCTTTGCTAGTACAATAGTTTTTGAATTAGTAAGAATTAGTCTGTGTTTTTCAAACGCAAGAACAATGACAGTTTTATTAATGCCAAGCCGGTCACCTAACGAACATTCTGATTTCGTCATGAAAAGAATCTGTACTATGCAAGTGAAGTCAAGTACGTAAAATCACATGGAAAATGCTCTGCTTGTATTAAAGGACGGGAGAGGGAGGAACAAGAAAAGTTGACAAGGGGGGCACGAGAAGGTTTGAGGGAGGAGGAAAGAAGTAGGAGGAAAGAGGAAGAAAAGAGGGTGGAGGTAAGAGGGAGGAGGAAACTGAAAGAGGGAGGAGGAAAGAGGGAGGAGGAAAGAGGAAGAAAAGAGGGAGCTGAGGAAAGAGTAAGGGGAGATAGGGAGGATGTAAGAGGGAGCTGAGGAAAGCGGGAGGGGAGATATGGAGAGAAAGGACTTAGAAGAGAGGGCCGGAGGGCGAAAAATAATGAGGGATGATAAACGGCCGGAAAACGGGGCTCCCGCTGGTAACATAATAAAAATACCATTTGCTCAACAGCTGTTTAACAGATCAAATTTAAGAAATATACCATTTTAATATTGTACAATACCTCACCAGTGACATCATTATAACCACGTGAGAATTTAGCGAATTATGAACGTTAGAAATCATTATCGATACTGGTCAAAAGTGATGGCCCCGAACAGTTTTAAATAATATAAATCGACATGTAAACGACTAAGCATACTCCCTTGCAATTTAGCGTTAGAAATGGAATGTGATTCAAATTTCAATGCAACATTCAATGCAGTGTTTTGAGGTCTGCTAGACTGTTTTATTTACGTAGAAATTTTTGAGGAGCTAGATCTATAACTATTGTTATTCTAACAATTAATAATATCGATGAATTCTGATGAAGCTTTATTCTTGGGCCCGTAACAAGATTTGTTTGTCTCAAAATCCCGGAAGTGGGGGTAAAAAATGTTTGCTCTCCCGATGGACACTAATGTTTCTACGAGTTTTTTGTGTCACGAATCATTCACTGCTACATTCTAACTGATCGCCGCAAATTATATCAAATAATAATATTATGGCAAGATTCAAAATCTCTACGATCAAGATTCACGGAACTTACTACGCGACAAATAACCGCGAAATATAAGAACCTCGCACGAGGCTCACACTCTCACTCTCAGCCTCCTGAAAATTCGGTCAATTGTGGCATTGCTCTAAGTAATCTGTCTCTGTTCAAAATGATAAGAGAATTTTCAGTAGCCTAAGTTGTAGCCTTTAGTAAATTGCCTAAGAGTTAAAAGGTATAGGCTGCTTTTATAAGGCTTAGTAAAAACGAACCTGGGGGTCAACATTCAACATACGTTCGATTATATGATTACTGAATACTGGGCCACTACACTATTGTTCGAGAGTACTGTAAATGGATAAAAACATGAAAAAACGTTATTCTCGTACTGAAGTCGATACCAGCGGTTCCATACTGCAGGCCACATTAGCTTATCATATCAGAGTGATGACCATCCCAGATCTCAAGCATTGAGGTTATTGAGTTGTTGTAAATAACCGCTCAAATTGAGTCATGGTAATAATAACTACGAGTTGTTATGAATATCCGCTCAAGGAGGCATGGTAATAATAACTACGAGTTGTTATGAATATTCACTAAATGAGGCATGGTAATTACAACTAGTACGACAGACTTCGACAGATTAAACCAGCAACTTGATCGAACAAGTACGACGTAGACGATACATCAGAATTGAACGACATATAAGAACAAGCTGTTCATGCTATTTAAGTTCTGGGCTGTTGTTCACAGCAGTTCACGTCTCAGGACCTGGTCGATTACCGGGCGTTTAGTTCAAATTCTGAGGCCACGTGACACCTACCTGGGTAGTGGGTTCTGAGCAAGCTAAAAGGACAGGCACGGTTAAAGACGCAATGAAGGGTTAATCTAAATAAACCCTGCCAACTTGAAGGATTGCAATGACGGACTCACCAACTGGTCCGTCAACTGACAGCAAGTCAAAGTTAAATTAGCTTGCGGGTGACATTTCTAAGACGAGATGTCACGAATTTGGGGTTTTGAGTAAGCTTCTTTCACACTTATAGTAGAAACCAGCCAATACAACTGGCTCGATTTAGGACGTTTCGATCAGCAGAGCAATTTTGAAATACAATCTACTTGTCATGACCATGTTGACTGTTAAAATGCTCATTTGTGATTTTGGTTACCTTTAAGGCAAGTTTACCGGTTTACGATCGAAATTCGGGAATTTTGCAATAAAATTATCATATTCTAACCAAATGTTGGATTATAGAACGGCTGATCTTGAACAAAGAGACGAACCAAGTTGTGTATAAGTGAATTGGTTTTACTTATGTGTCTATATACCGTCTTTCTGTCATTGGAACAATGTTAAATAAGTAAAAAGTGTTAGTCCGACTGTATTGCATAGTTTTGACAACAAAATTACACATTTGCCTTGGAAATACTGGAGTTTGTACTGGGTCTATTATTCCCCGGGTAAAATTTCGGGGGAAAAAAATGAAGCCCGGAAAATCGGGAGACCCGGTAAATCGGGGCCCGGTAAATCGGGGGATGACTGTATATAGTACGTCTAAAGTACTGTTTAATGACAAATGCGACTGTCACTATATTGTACTTGTCACTATATAGTATTGTTACTATATAGTACGTTTAACCATTGTTGCCACCATTGGCACCACTGACCTCATCGCCATTGGAACATCCATTTGTACGACCAATCAATGTAGAGTTGTCACACGATACGATGATTTATGACCATGCCCTAAAAAGTCCGTTGTCTATCAACTATGATCCAAAGAAATAGTTTCGGTATTACGATTTGCAGCTAACCCCATACGTTTTCCACCTGAACTGTGAGCTATTCATGGACATTGTTACCTATCTGAAATCAAGGAAGATTCCATCTTTCTTCATGATCTCGGAACGAACGAATTTAGCACTTACTCTTCTAAGAACCCGATTATGTAGAGTTATTCAACTCGGACCGCTGCACAATCCTGTATTGCATATATGTTATCGTTAGATATCGCGTTACCGAAATGTCTTGTGCTTCAGCGAAATAATTTGCAAATTATTTTTTCAAGAAACCATTCTGCTCAGGCTAGCTGGTTGAACGTTAAAATTTTCCAAGACTTAATCAAGACTTGGCTTCCTAGCTGGAATTTAATAGGTGGACTTTTTTCGCCATGGATCCACAAAAGTCTTTAGTCCGCTAAAAAATCATATAATGTGTATGTGGTCAGCACGCAGCAGCTTACAGGAAATAGGAAAAATAGATAATTTGCAAAATGACTTGCGTATTGTAAGCCTGAAATCTTGTCACAAAGTATAAATTTGGGCAAGTTGCTCATCAATAATGTAATTTTTGTTCCATATATAGATATGTTATATTGTCTGCACTATGTTACATAGGGCCAATGTTAGAGTGAGGGTTTAGGCAAGGCTTTATTGATAACAATATGAACAATAATGATAATAAACCTATTGTAAATCGTTCCAGTGCCCTGAGGATCTTCCTCGTGAACAAAGTAAAACACAATTATGCGTCTCAGGCGCCGACACATAAATCATGTCTCCACTTATCAGGCTATTGTTTCAAGTATTTACTCAATATTACAACGTGATGAAACAGTGAGGATTTTGAACGATTAATGAGCATGATAATGCTTACAAAAGGAAAGGATGGGATGGTAACCTCGGTCTGTCGCCTAGAAACCACCAGAATTCCAGTTCAGAAACCGAGTTTGGAGGTGCGACCACCGATGGGTGGCTTAGATCTTTAGAATAGGTGCTTCTTGTGGTGACATCTTAAAGGATGATATGATAACCTCGGTCTGGTCGCTTAGAAACCACCAGAATACCTGATCAGAAACCGAGTTTGGAGGTGCCTCCACAAAGATGGTTGGATTCGACATCTGGGTCACTAAAATCGCATTAGGATATTTGTAGTCTTCTGTATCTCAACCCATTCGGCATTCATTCAGAATGTATTGTTTTCTAATGCAGCCTACAGCACTTTAATGTTATGAGCGTAAGCTCTCAAGTAAATATGTCAAACAAGGCTAAGGACAATATTTTGGTGATTGTTGACAAAGCATTGTGTCTTCGTGTCGACAGGGGCTCTAGTACACCCCGCTCTAACACCGCGCCGGGCTGGATGTAAAGTATAACAGGGTATCCCATAAGTAGTTGTGCGAACGTTCGAACTGAGTGCTCTACCTCTGAGTGTGTTCAACCTCTGAGTCTGTTCGTATGATCCTGTACTGCACGCGTGATCAGGCACCTTACACATCATAACCTACCCACCTAAACACCATGTCAACGAACAATGGGGAAAACAAAGTTAATTTTGTAGATGGGCCACATGTGACGGCAATTAACCAAAATGAATTTGTGACCGACCAAACAATATCGAGCAACGCTTCAGCTTGATATAAAGGGTCTGTGAACCTTCCCAAAAACCTTTTTCTATCAATATCATTTCCTGGTTTGTCATCCTTCTAGCAAAGTACATTAAACTTGGAAAGTTGGTATCGAGAGTAAGTTAAAAAGAGAAAAACAGAAGTACATTAAACTTGGAAAGTTGGTATCGAGAGTAAGTTAAAAAGAAGACAGAGTAACTAGGTCACGTACTCGCCTGCTACAGTATTGTTAATTTAATGAATTTACAGTCTAAGAGTCATGTATAAAATACTTGGTAAATGGTATCAAGTAAATTAAGATATTGAAGCTATAACGGAAAGCGGGCGCTAACGTCTCCTGAAGTTATACTAAACGGCTGAATTCCTGAATAAAATCTCATATTTCGGGCAACTTTGATGTCAAGAAAATGCAAACTTGAAATGATCGGTAAATATATATAACAATTCTTGTTACTATTTCGGTATGTCACCTCGTTAAACGACCGGTGTTGGCATTGAAACTCGTTGTTATTGTTATAATCACAGCTTATAATGTCGGACTTTGTCTTGTTACAAGCTCACAAGTGCCCAAGTGAAAACAGGTGCAATATATTAATATTCATGTGAATATTTATAAAATCATGTTACCATGGTTACCGGAAATGTGATTAATATTGTCGGCAATATGTTGTTGGTAATGGTGTTCTGTAAGCCTTAAGGCCGTGTGACCTGTCTTCGCTTTCAATACGTATTTAGATATTTACTTTAACGCGGTTGAATTGGAATGTAATGTTTTGGTCGGTTGAAATTCAGACAACTGCTGAAAACAAGAAGGTTGTCATTGCCGTTTCTATTGAAGGCTACCTGTTTAACATATTATTTTTTCGACAAATGTGTGAAAGATTTGGACAAGCTAATGGGTCATCGCCGACAGGTCAAACTCTCATTGAATCCGGATTCCGGCTGACACTCACAACTCTGCCCAATATTTTGGGTAATGAGTGCGAGTGATTTTTTGAACCATGACACTTAAAGGTAAATCACAATTCGAGTTATCACGACGCATGAAAATAAGATAGAGGCTTCATTTGTTAGACTATAAATATGTTGCAGGCGGTTGATTTTTATAATACTACTTTTTAACCCTTCGGCCGGTCACTTTATAACATTATAACTATCTGCAAGAGCGATTTGGTTTTAATTAAAATTCAGAAAATTTTACGCTAAATATAAAGTGGTCATGCCAATTATATCACGCAGATTAAGCCAATGTTGGAAATAGCTTCGAATATAACGTATGTTTTCTATAAGTTGAAGTGGAGCTGTAAACTGAAAGTTAGGCTAACTAGAAAACCCTTAATCATTTATTGCAGCGCTTGCCAAATGCCAGCGTAACTGGGCAAAATTTCCGCGCCCCTTGCCAGTGCCCGATATTTCAACAGGGAACCATGGTTTTTCGATGAAACGGAAATATCCCCGAATATAGCGCCGTTGTCAAATTTAAGGAAAATATTCCGCACATTAGCTGCCAGAGTGGCGGTAGTTGACTAAATTTCTAAAGTTGCGTGACTATAATGACACTTTAATCGTTGTACACGAATGTGAAGGTCACGACAACGAGCTTTCTAAGCATTATAAGTTATAGTGAGAGTGCAAAAATTTATTTTGAATTTGAATTGAATTTGAATTTGAAAAGTTATTTCTTTCAACCAAACATTAAACCTCTATTATACCATCACCTCTACTTATACTATTATACAAATAATTTGGGCATTACAGAATGGCTCCTTTTAATGACTGTATGTAGTCCAGGGACCTTGGGACCAGGCTTTCTTTCGGGAGAAGACCTGTCAGGCACGATTTTAATTTTTTAGAACGTGTATAAGTCGGCCACACTACGTCGACACGTCAAATCAACACGTCTTGAAACAGCTAAATAATAACTCATAACTCTTATTATTTCCATCATCTCCCATATGTTCGCGTCCATTTATTTCGGCGTAACTTGCGAATGCGCTAAAATATTACGTATTTTTCCCATACATCCCATTATTTATCTTACGTTACGCTTATGGCTTATGTATTTTCCAGCAGTGATGCACGCCGCCGTTTTCTACAAAAATCGGCGTCGGCGTGGAAAAAACCCGGCGGCGGCGTTCGGCGGCGTGGCCTCATTTTTTCATCGAAAACTTTTCATTATTAACATCAATGTTTACATGTATCATTCATGAATACCACACTGACACACGGAAAGCACTTGTAACTATAAGTTGACCATGAAACCTGGTGTCTGATGATACAAGTCGAATTAAAACTTGGGGCTTTCATTCTCAGACTTGATGGATCTTGTACAAACATGTGGGGTGAATGGTGGCATGTGAACACCGAACACGCTCATGGTTTGTGAGTGGAACTTGAATTACGCTGCACCTTGCACGCACGTAATCAAATTAGTGATAGGAATGTGGTTTCACTTCGTTTAGGAACCAAAATTAGCCAAATTTTCATAATTTTTAAAAAACCGTTCACGCCGAATCACGCCGTTCATTTTTTCGGCGGCGGCGGCGTGGCAAAAGCCGGCGTCGGCGGCGTCTGGCGGCGGCGTGCATCACTGTTTTCCAGTAGACGGTACCAAATTAGCCAGTTAATAGGTTGCCGGTTAAAACTTAAAAATTACCTTAATCGCCTTTTGCTATAATATCAAGTTACATAACGAGTAAGTGTGAAGTAACATGATTTACGCCTCGAGCGTAGCGAGTGGCGTAAATCTCATTATTCATCGAAGCCGAAGGCTGAGTTGAATAATGATATGTTTTTAACGAGGGCAGAGCCCGAGTTGAAAACATGTTGTTAATTTGTACTTATGAGTTATGTAACGATATTATTTACCAAGTAAAAATTGCAGATAGTGGGGGCAGCTGCTAATGATAACAAGAAAAAAGGACGTTCTCTCGTATCACTAATTTGGAGCAGGCCTCAGAGTCATGTAACGATATTATCTAGGAAGTAAAATTAGCAGGCAGTGCGGGTAGTTGCTAGTAATAACAGAAAAAAGGACGTTCTCTCGTATCACTAAGTGTGAGGTAATACGCGGTGATGTAATACGAAAAAGGGTGATGTAATACGGCCATAAGTGTGATGTAATACGAAAAAGGGTGATGTAATACGACAACAATGTGCAAATACCACGTTTTACTCAACCGGTATAATAGCATCATATAATATCATATCTTACTAATTGCTGTTATAAGGAAAAACTTAAAATCTGATATTTTTTCCCGTTTGCCGCGGGGACCCAATCTATAATCACTTTGTAATTATATGATAGAATGAACATCCAGTTTCATAGAAATGGAATGGTTGCTTTGTTAACAGTTCCCAGAATGTTACAACTATCCCTGATAGAGCAATATGCCAATAAGTCCGATAGAGTAAGCGCAGTACAAAGCAAGACTAGAGACAATTTTACTTGCAGCTGCATGATAGGTATCGGGCACCGTCAGAAAGAATTGAACACCGTACATTAATCCATTTTACAGTTATCTACGGTGTATAATTGCTTAATGAATTAATTACACTGAAATTATGAAGAAATTTCTATCGGTTATGGGGGAACTGTATCTCTATAAACATAGATGCAAAATACTAATTAGATTTTCTACGCAAAAGCTGTAAGCCTGTATTAAAAAGTTGCAAATGTTATATATAGAATAAAGATGCGCACGCCGGGGATTATCTAATAACATAACGGGCGCGTAGCGCTCGTTATGTTTGAATAATGAACGAGCTGTAAGCGAGTTTATTATTCATAAATAACACACGACCGAGCGTAGCGAGGGAGTGTGTTATTTTTGATAAGCCCCAAGTGCAAGTCTTTATCTATATAAAACACCACGAATAAATAACGTCCAATTAGGTTGCTCTGTTTGTCACGTGATGTAAACAGTGTTCTGATTGGAGAGAAGCGCGTGATCCTTGTTCGTGATTGGCGCAACAGATCGTTACGTCTTGTCACGTGATTAGGGCGAGAGGTGCGCATTGGGCAGTTTAGTTTCAAATTGGCTCCGTGTCAAACAGTGTGTGCCGTGGAATGTGCGATTGAGTTTGTCAGTTTGAATCGTTATAATCAAGCTGGGAGCGTGGGAAGTATACAACGGCTGTATTGTAATTTGACACGGCAATGCGTGGAAAAGTGCCAGCGTGACACTGCAAAAATGAGTGTGCGTGTTTTATAAAGGAATATCAATTTAACAAAATTGTTCCATATATATCACGTTCTATCTGACATAGAACGTGATAGCCAACCCTTTTTGTTACTCCTTAAATGACCACTTCTATCTACATTTAACTTCAACTTCCAGGCCCACAAAAGTGACCACAATCAATAATCGAGTATTATGACGATAACGTTACAAACAAAGCCTACAAATGAATGATGATATTTTAAAATTGACATTTTCCGGTGTTAATTTCTTACACTGCGCTTTGTGGGCTAGGTTCCACAACATTAGGGTGCGCCCTTTTTTCTAAACCTATATGGGCTCTACCCTTATCTGATAGAGCTCAACGAGCTGAAAACGAGGATGCCTTCCTTTTTGAAATTGGACAACGGGAAAGACTACCCCTGGTCGTTTAAAAGTTACGACGATCTAGGATGTACATGTTGCGCACGCGCGAACTCGGACGCTTGCATGCTGCACCTGTCATAACTCACGCGCATTCAGCGCGACTTCATGGTAACTTCCGTATACACAATGATTATCTATTCACTGACGTAATGCAGTGCTGGCGACTTTGACAAAAGAAAGCAAAGAGGACATACTCCTGACTAAAATCGACCGAGAAATCGTTTAAAGCTATCGTCGAGGCTCTAAAATGTGACACTAACTCGATAAATGATAAATGATTGGGATTGTAGCTATATAAAAGGTCACAATTGCTGGAATTATTACTAGGAGA
>JH153812.1:132316-143067 GCA_000226015.1 Mnemiopsis leidyi | reverse complement strand
GCTCTGCGACCCCCCGCCGACGCTTTTTTGCAACGAATTTGAGCCGGAAAGAGATAGAAACTTGAAAATTTTAGACAAGGTAGATTTCATCACGTTCTGTGGCTTGGGCTGTGTAAAAATTCGCTCTGTGTAAAATTCGGCTGTGTAAAATTCGCTCTGACCCCTCTAAGGCCCTTAAAGGCCCTTAAAAAGGCCAAAAAAGTCTCCAAATCGAGGGACGAATTGGGGTCCAAACGGAAAGAGATAGAGTCATGAAAATTGCAGGTATTGTAGATTTTAGCGGGTTCTGTGGCTTAGGCTATGTGAACAGTTGATCTGAAAGTGAAGGCCTTTAAGGGCTTGATAGTTTTGGAGCCGAAAAATGGTCACGTGACCCCTTAAGTGACCCCTTATAAGGCCCCAAATTTTATAGTTTAGAATCCGAAAAATCATCACACCTATAGCCGAAAAATAAAAATTTTCAACTTGAAATTACATGGAATCTGAAAACCACGGGTCTTTCCTGGCTGGAAGCACGATTTGCGTTTTGCGACTGATATATAGGACAAAAGATCGGATGAACATTGACCAGCCAGTTTTGCATGAACTTTCTCTTATAATGGAAACCTATAAAGCTGTAAGTATATGGTCTGATCATGAAATAATTTAGTGAAAAGTTGTTGGAGGAGTATCGTGAAAGTGGAGGAAAGTATTTGAAATCTAACTTCCTCCCCTAGTCACCTCCTTGTGCGCTGGAAGCAGTCGTCAAAGTTCTTAAAATTCTGGCATTGATCTGCAACCCATGATTTCTTTGTGTGACATTTTGCTACATTTTGACAGCATATTATCATTATGAAATTGACAGATTTACGGGGGGGGGCCGGGGGGTATTTATGGGAATAGTTGTTTTTAGTTGTAGAGGACTAAACACATACCGGTGATCCGCCCAAGTTAATCACCCAAACTATAAATTTTGGATGTATGACATCTGACCAATCCGGTCAAAAAGTAAATTTCAAAAAAAGGAAAAACGGAAACAAGGATATTACAAATAGGTTAAACCGAAGCCGAATCAATAAAATTAATGATAGGTTGATTGTTCGCCTTTTTAATTTTTGAAGGCAGATCTTTACAAAAAACAGTTTTACAAATACAATAGAGGAGATTTGCCGAGATAAGAGAGGTGAGAGAAGAGGTGGAAAGTGGAGAGAAGGGAGAGCGGATAAAGGAGGGAAGATTTAGGTTAAAAGATGCAGCGGCTACGGTTATATAGGAGAGCGATAGAAATTAGCTGGGAGGAACTTGGTCCGCTATAAGAAAGGGTAAAAGAGCGAATTTTGACGATATTTGACCTTTGCAAATGAAAATGCAGCGCTATACCACAAATTTGAGGATATGTTTAATATCGAAATATGGTTCTTTTTAAGAGGGCTACTTACTATCAGCTACTTCAGATATTGCAGGAGTACGTTTAGGGAAAATATAAGGCTGTTTCAGAAATTGCGAAATCATTTAAGAAAATGTGTAGCTGATTCCGAAAAATTTGAACTGTTCGATATCATTATTGTGTTGCTTTTCGTTGATTCCGCCCAAATATGGTAGTTTGACTTTGGTTTTTTACGTTTTTCGGGGGGCAGGGGCGGGGGGCACCCCATGTTGCAAATTGTCGTTCATTTAGAAATGCAGGCGGCAGCTATTTTATAATTCGCTGGTTGTTCGATTTCACGTCTGAATCATGTGAAAATTTGCTCTATTAGAACATTTGAAGCTTTGATCTCCGTTAAAGTGCTTGCAGTTAAGGGGTTCTCCATGTAAAAATTTTACACAAATCTCATTCCATCCAGATAATCTTGAGATACATCTAGAATATAGATACTCGAGATACATGAACTAAGATAATCTTGGGTACATCTAGAATATAGAAACTCGAGATACATGAACTAAGATAATCTTGGGTATATCTAGAATATAGATACTCGAGATACATGAACTAAGATAATCTTGGGTACATCTAGAATATAGAAACTCGAGATACATGAACTAAGATAATCTTGGGTATATCTAGAATATAGATACTCGAGATACATGAACTAAGATAATCTTGGGTATATCTAGAATAATTAAAAACTCTAGATACGTAAGCTTAAAACTTATAACAGAGTCTACTGACTTAATTGTTTTTATAAAACACACAAATCAGGTGCTGCACCTTGATAATCGAAAGGAAACTTTTTTTCTGAACGACATTACCGAGAAAATCGACTGAAATGTGAAAAGTGACTTGCATTAGAGCATTTCAATCTTCAAGGGTATATATCTAGAATATAGATACTCGAGATAAAGTGCTTGCAGTTAACGGGTTCTCCATGTAAAAATTTTACAGTACAAATCTCATTCCATCCAGATAATCTTGGGAATATCTAGAATATAGAAACTCGAGATACATGGGTTAAGATAATCTTGGAATATCTAGAATATAGATACTCGAGATACATGAACTAAGATAATCTTGGATATATCTAGAATATAGAAACTCGAGATACATGGACTAAGATAATCTTGGATATATCTAGAATAAAGAAACTCGAGATACATGGACTAAGATAATCTTGGGTTTATCTAAAATATAGAAACTCGAGATACATGAACTAAGATAATCTTGGGTTTATCTAGACTATAGAAACTCGAGATACATGGACTAAGATAATTTTCAAGGGTATATCTAGAATATAAAATCAAAAACTCTAGATACGTAAGCCTTAAACTTATAACAGAGTCTACTGACTTAATTGTTTTCATAAAACACACAAATCAGGTGCTGCACCTTGATAATCGAAAGGAAACTTTTTTTTCCGAACGACATTACCGAGAAAATCGACTGAAATGTGAAAAGTGACATGCATGATAGAAGCATTTCTAACGAAGATTCTTGTTTTCGAAACATGAAATTGATCAATGAATCAAGAAAATTAATAATTAGATTATTTATGGTTAAAAATGCTTTATGTGCTGTGATCGATTTCATCAGCGGATTCGCAAAATAAAAATTTTCCGGATCTTGAGTAAACTATGGTCATAAAAGTTTCGGTCAGTGAATGTTAGTTTATGAATGACAATAATAGGCAAATACGAAAATTAGGTTGTTGGACATGAGGAAACTGCGGTAAACAGACAATAAAATCTGTCAAATTCCTGAACAAATTGCACTTTTCATACTTTACGGGTTCAAGATCAAGCACTTCAAAGAAAATAAACTCAGAGAACTGATCTTGATCTAGTTTAGAAATTACAGACAGTACAGTGTACAGATATACGATCCTTCCCGGTCAGTTTTTTTTGTTAAACTTAACGTATGAAGCTCATACCGAATGCAATTTAGGACACTTATGTCGATCGATCCGATTTTCAGACAAGTCAACTCATGAGGGAGACTGCCTTTATAGGTAAACATAAAGCTGTATTTACGAAGTTATAATTAAATTCCAACGACTTGCTGCTAGACAAGGGCTCGTACCTGACTGGTATTGAAAATGATTTCTCGTTTTTGTAATGATATCTAATTGTACGGCAGTGCCAGTAAAATTTCTTGAATTTAAGGACACTCTATCTGATCAAGCTAGCAGACACAACACTATGATACATAAGACAAGCCGCGTTATGCAGCGATCCTGTCGAAAAATTGGTATGCGTCGCAATGCCGTTTTCGTTTCCGATGAATTGTGAATGATCTCGAGTCTAAACGCTATTGGCTGATCAATACGCTTAAAACGAACGTTAAAGTTGGACAATCAGAGAATTTTGGACTTTATTAGTTGAGCCATGGAAACTGTGGGAGTTTCGGCCAAAATTGATCGAACTTTCTCATCACGATATTGAACATTGCCACATATTGTAGCTACAGGACGAGCTTAGGGAACCTTAATTTATGCCCGGGGATTTTTGCAACCTAAAATAGTCAAATCCAAGCGCTATACATCAAATTTCAAATCTGGGAATTTTTTTTTCTTTTTTACTTTTTACCCACCTGCCTTCCTACTTAATGCTCTTATATGTCGTTCAATTCTTATATATCGTCAACGTCACTAATGTTCTAGTTGCTGGCATAATTAGGTCGAGCATGTTAATGAGTTCAAGATTTTATTGACAGGTTCTAAGTTCTTAAATGTCCGTCAGCCAATATTTCAATATGAATAAGGCTGCCTCGCACTGCCAAACTTAAGTGCTGTATAGCATAGTTCAATATCATGTCTTCCACTTGAACATATGTTTGTCGTATGATTGTAGACTACCGCCGAATTTTGGATCAGATCACGCTGCTGAAATTTATATATCATATATATGTATATATGTATATCATATATATGTATATGACTTCGCTTCTCCTTTCGAACCTACAATGGAAAGTTCGACTGCAACTATGGTGTACGAGACGTCGCGACAGTGCATCTTGTCATGAGAGAATCTTATGCTTGAATGCTTCTTGAGATTTTGGAATTATGTCGACCCCTACTACTGATAATATGGGAATAAGACTCCGACTTATCGTTATCTAATCTGAAACAATCAAACAGTCTCATTTGTCAGTGAGATGAAAATTGTTGCTGCAATAATTGATGATATTTGCTATTGGTAGGTTAGTCCTTATAATTCTTGAGTGACGATTTTCTAAGAATACTAAGTAGTAAGTACATGCTAAAGACTCGTGTAATGACTAAGAGGCTATGTATTGTGAAAAATGCCCCATATTAATTCATGTTGTATATATTCTTATATTCCATATTCCGTGCCGGCAGTCCTAAAATGAAAAATAATGGTGCGAATTACTATACGTGAACTGTACTTGTAGGTTGCAATTGTCATTTAGTTGGCTAGACGCAGTATTTGTACACAACTATAATGACAAATTGATTTGCCCAAATTTGAAAAAAAGAGAGAAAGGGGGTTCAAAGAATTGAAAACATGTGTCAGTTGAAAAATAGCACGAAATTTCAACTGCTACCTCAAACAAGAAACCATTTGGGCAATTCAAACAACATTCTAATTCAAAGCCACAAATTGCTGAGTTCTGCAGAGTTCCGTAGTGAGCAAGTAATTCATGTGGGGCGTGAGCGTGCTTGATACCCATGTTCAGCTCCAATCCAAATCTGCGAGAAGACTACGATACTCCTCGCCCGATCTGTTTCCTTCGATATGATAATCTCCTTCTAGTTCTGTGCGTGATCATCTAATTAGAGAAAAAGGACACTGTTCATGCCGCTTAGTTTATTTAATTTGAATTCCGTGCACTCTAGACGCAGTACGATACTGCGATATAATTATTTGGGATTGGATATGGTGTCTAGATATAACTGCCCGCTGCACCCAGTGTTCCACCAATGACTACTGGCTAGGTCTTCTACTCTTCTAACTGCCTGATGTATTAAATAGACTGTGGGCACCATTCGATTAAAGCAGCTTCCAAACATTGATTATCATTTTTTGAAAAAGTAAAATGACTTTTTAGCAAGCTCTGCATTTTCATATGATTTTTCGCATAATCAAATACACTAATTTTTTCCTGTCTAATTCAATCGAGGAATTGGTTAAATTCAATGGAAGACCTTCGGAGATTGATAAATTCCGATAAGACAGTTTTAGCCACCGTCATAACCTAACCTTCACCAAATTTCAGGTACAGATATTTCCTAGATACAGATTACACGACAACCGGTCACGTGACCGGTCAGAATCCCGAGTTTAACTTCTCTCAGAGTCACTCCTGCGTTCCTGTTACTGATCAGGTCCTCAGATATTCAGATTAATACTTAACTAGATTTTAACTATTTAGTTGTGTTTTAATTTCAAATTTGCTTTTTTTCTGCTTGTATCTGGCCTAAAATATCAAGGATAGATGGCGCTGTGCATATATTCAAAACTAGAATTTAAACTTTCCAAACTAATTCTAAGAAAGTTATAGTCTTTATAACTATAACACTTCAAACAATTAAAGCAATAAACATCCTAATGGTATGAGTATAAGCTATTCCTTTAAACGTGAAGATATTATCTAATGTCACATATTGACGTAGTGGGAATTGAAAAATCAATATCGCTAAGATGGTGAAGGCGCATGATGACAAATACATAAACCTTAACTCCTGAACTAAAATGGTGAAGGCGCAAAACGACAAATGCACGAACCTTAACTCCTGAACAAGTAAAGTCACATACTGCAACTATGGTAATCTGAATCATGGTTAACAGGCGTGTCAAATTATCAAAAAAGAACACAGCAATTAAAACTTAATAAGCTAGCCTAAAATATATAGTTGATACAAAGAACACCTGGATTTTGGATACATGATTGAAGTTGTACCAGAGAGCGGAGGTACAAATAGGTTGAACGACCATGCAACAAGGTCTGGTGGCCAGGCCGACAGGTGGTTTAGGATTAACAATTACTATAGTATGATATATATTCAATAGCCGTCTCGTAGCTTAATTATTTATATGCGCATTGCTTTCATTTAAAGGTCAAAATAGGTCAACTACATCTAGCTAACTTGATCATAGTTGACTTTCTATTTCTATTCCCATCCATATACCTACATTGAACATTTCTACATTTTAAGGCGTTATCATGATTGAGAAGACAAAACTATAGATTTTATGGTAACAAATTCTATCTAGAATAAAACCAGACAGAATAGAATTAGAATATGTCCGTACTGACATCAGTCACTATTAAGATTTTTCTTGAACAAAAGAGCTCAAACTTTATATTAGTATATGTACTTATATGAAGTTTGAGCTCTTTTGTTAAAGAAAATATATTTGAGCACTTAATTGATTTGTTGCCGGTCTGGACTTCTGAACTTTTATAGCAATAAACTATATAAGGTCCCGATTGAAACTCCAATTTCGATTGAATGTTTAAAAAAGGCCTCTTATTTCAGCGTGCTGCGGATTAGATTAGATTTAAGTACCGGGTTGAACTATTGCCAGTGATAAACAAACTAGGTTCAAACTTAAAACTGCTTTTGCAATGATCTTATGTGCTAGACCATTCTCTAAGGTATATTGTCTTATTGTGATCGGTAGAACACAAAAACCAATAAAAACGCATTGAAGGCAGGCTCAAAGCATTTGATTGAATAGCGATTTAAATTTGGGCACATGAAAATGATTTCAGTGAACTTCTCTTGCAGATAATATATAACACTAGTTAATACACAGCTATTTTGAGCATCATATCCCATGGATTTTTATCAGAGTTTTTATTTGAAACATTCCTCAGTTTATCGATTATCTGGAGAAGCAAAGTTTAGTAATAGAAGTAGTTGGAACTCAAATTCCAGTGCCAGTCAAACCGGGAGACGAGAGGACAACGAAACAGCTCATGGCTTCAAACTTCTCCGTAAACCAGACCCCGATTGCACTGGTTAGTTTTATGGTTCCTATTTGTGTTCTGAAAAACTTGTAAGCAACTAAGCAACAGAATTGCTTACAAAATTTGTAAGATATTTGAATGTCAAACGTTCCCTAATCCCATTGCTGTCATTGAAATTTTAGAACACTAATTTTCAGTTTTCAAAAAGAATAACAGTGATTTTAAACTTCAAATTCTAAATTTTAAACTTTCTATTCCAGATGGATCCGGAAAAACAGATGATGATGAGTGAACTGGAGTCAACAAAACGGCGAGCAAAAAAGCAACAAAACAAACTGGTCAGTGTGATATATATACTGATTTCTGATATCTGATATCTGATATCTGATATAAACTGATGTCGATGCTTGGTATTGACCAATAGACTTTTATAACTGACGACGATTAAACATGTTTATTGAAAGCTTCTGCAACACAAAACTCGTATCTATTTATGTCTATCAACCCCCTACAAGAATTATATATGTATTGGATAAAAGAGATCCTTAAAATTGCCATAGATATAAATCATCAGTTTTGCTTTCTTCACAGTGATCACTGATCACATATCACTAATGATTAAAATAAACATTTGCAGACGACCTTATATAAGCTGTATCTAGTGACACTATCAATGAAATCGGCTAGTGAACTGTTACATTTATTTCTGATTTACTTGGTATAACAGAACTCCATTCCCTAATTCCATTGCAAGCAAATCGGGCAAAAACGATAACCTTTGTCCTGCTTCGCCGGTTCTCTACGATTATTGTTTGTTGCCCACTCATCAACCATCATATCGTCGAGCTGCTGTGTTCTTACCACTATCTTATGATAATAATCGTTTTTCTCGATATACTCAATATTCATGGCGTCCAGCTCTGCAATCACAATGATTCGTGTTCAATAACGATTATCGATGTAGCTCTATTTTCAGATTAAAGTTCAAGAACTGATTGATGCAGCTAAGAACGAGCAGTCAGAAACCATATCGGTGAGCTATTTATACCTTTTACCAAAAACTTTCTATGATGGCGGATTTACTGTTACTTTGATTTATCAGTTTTAGCCCTGTATGATATATGCATAGCAGAAAATCACTCCATAAGGCTGAAATATAGTGAATATTTAATAGTATATAATAATGCAGATATAGAATAGGCAGATTACAGATATAGAATAGGCATATCTGATCCTTTTGTTCCAAAAATCAATATCTATCAGTCTATCACTGCTGACTTTACGAGTACAAGCTACATTCATCTGGTTATAAGCGGTTTTGAACATAAATGCCTTCCAAATTGATCATCAGTGAAGATTTATATTAATCGTTGTTTTTCTCAGAATTCCTAACTGACCTGAATTCCAGGCTCCAGCAGAGAAAAAACGTTAACTATTTCAAAATTAATTGAATTTGAAATAAGGATATCGGTGATCAACGAAATTGTGATGCGAAAAATGTCGGCGAATTCTCCGTCGTCTTAAGTCATTCTAGAGAGTCACGATAAAAATCTCCCGTGACACATATTTATATAAATAAAAATATTCGACAATCGACAGTATTTTACCCTCATTTCCAATCAATGCAACCGGCCAACTCTTGAAATCGAGGTTGGTCAAAATGAGGACCTTATACCTAACTGAATTGCAACAAAGCGATAATATGGTCACTCTGTTGTGCAAGTACATAGTGGCTCCATTAGCTCCATGCTCCATTAGCTCTTGTTTCGTTACATTTTCAGACGTAGACAATGTTTTAAGAGCTGTTGGAGAAACCACTAATTTTCTATAGTAATTTACCGGTCGTCACTGCTAAAATAATGAGCCACCCGCAATGCGAATCTGCTTAGATCCGAGTGACAAAAGTCGGTCAATTATATTGAGCTTCTAGTGGTAAATGCAGCATTTAGATTGAGGTTCTAGCGACTGTGGTGAAAAGTAGTTAGATTGAGTTTCTAGAGATTATGGCAAATAATTGTTAGATTTTAAATTGAGGTTCAAAGTTTCAAACCATTTTAAAAACTAATTTTTAATTTTTTGACTACGATAGTCGAAATGAACTCTGGAAATTTCAAACCTATTGTATGATAAATAGTTTATGTGATCACCCGAAAGATCTTTGAAAATGCGTTCGAATTTGTCTAATGTTTCTTAGGTCGACTTTGAAAATGTCTGTCAATATTCTAAAAAGGCTTTTCCATTTCGTTAAATACGATGTCTGAAATGAACTATAAAAGTTTCCAACCTATTGTAGAAACCTATTGTAGAAATCGTTTTTGTGGTCACTGGACGCGGAATTAAGGTCGTTAAAAAATGGGTTCAAATTTGTCTAGTGTGTCTGACAAATCATCTTCTCTGTTGTTGTAGTTTCAGCTCCGATTTGCAGTGCAGGCTATGTCTATAGGCGTGTGTCCATTCTCTCTCATATCACCATGTATCATGTAATAACTAGGTCAAATCAACATGTGTGTGTTTGCTGTACAACTGCAACTTAAACTGCAAGTCCTGATTATGCACCTATCCCTTGTAGTGATAAGAATTGTCTTTAACAGCCAATAGGCATTCTCTACGGCAACAACTAGATCGAATGGAAGTGTTATGATTAAGAAATTGTGAACCAAACAGTTACAATAGACAATGCAATTGTAAACAAGCAGTTATAATAAACTAAAAGTAAATGGGAACCTGCAGTTTCTTTACCCCCATTTTGTCGACAACTTCTAACAAGGGTGCTGCGTGCGAAAAGAACCATGTACATGAGTGGGATGGCAACATGGGTGCAAATAAGTCAAAATTTACCTAATTTAAGGTACTGAAGATATTTTTTTTAATTTAGATATTTTGTCCACGCATTCACTTAAAAATTGAAACTAACGTGCTTTCAGCAAGATGGGGAATTTTGGATACAGTTCATCTGCACTTATCTATATTTAAACATAAACTTGGCCTTTAAATGTGTAGGCTAGCCTGTGCGAAGGAGATGGTTTCATGTAGCACAGGAAAATGTCAACTGGGATTTTGACACAGACCTAGACCTATAAGCGATTTGGTAATAAAAACCAATTTCATAGGCAGCCTTTCAATGAATACAAAACTGGGATTCAAGGGCATGATTGATAGTCTTATGACCCAGTAAATGCCCGCCGCAGGCGAAAAATTCGAAGATTTTTGCAAATAGAATGGCCTGCAAGCGATTTACTTACTTACTACTTAAGGCGGCTTCAGCGTCCGAGTGTCGATGCGCTGTCTCCACAGTAATCTATCAGCCATGAGTCCGCCAATCTCCTTTACATCTTGCAGCCCTGTGTCTTTCCNCTAGGCAGTCGACGTATGTAAATGCAGGTCTACCTCTACTCCTGTTCCC
>JH153812.1:95563-114459 GCA_000226015.1 Mnemiopsis leidyi | reverse complement strand
TGTGTGTGTGTGTGTGTGTGTGTGTGTGTGTGTGTGTAGTGTGTGTGTGTGTGTGTGTGTGTGTGTGTGTGTGTGTGTGTGTGTGTGTGTGTGTGTGTGTGTGTGTGTGTGTGTGCGTGCGTGCGTGCGTGCGTGCGTGCGTGCGTGCGTGTGAGTGAGTGTGTGTGTGTGTATGTGTGTTTGTGTTTGTGACTGTATGTGTGTGTGTGTATGCATCTTAAATTTGAATTTGTATATTTTCAAGCTCTTACAGTCCAAATGAGCAAATGACTGCTTGCTTGCTTTACTTTTCCTCTTGCAGCAGTAGCTTTGTTCCTGAATTTGTCGAAACTAGTTTACTTTCTTACTTGTAACATAGCTTCAACTAGATGATTGGACAATTGTTTCGATAGACAATTAGATAAGATTTAATGACTAAGCCAAGCTTACTCACAACAACAAATAACTCTAGGAGTCTTGAACGGTTTGCTTTTTCATCAAATACTTTCCTTTCTTTTACTTTCCTAGCATAGCTTACTTACAAGTCTACAAGTCGCTGAAACAGTCTTTTTAGTCCGGTAACTAAGTCTAACGTATTTGATTTTGACAAAGTCTCGATCGAAGTAGATCTTACTTCTTTACTTACTAAAATAAGCCTGAGTGAAGGTTTTCAGCCAAGTTTTTACTGCATAATGCATGTAATACATAGTTTAATATCGTGACAAGTTTCTCAGAGTTTCTCAACATATTTTTGTTTGAAGGAATAAAATCAGTCGTAACTTTATCAACAGCAGAGAAAAATAGATTCAGAATTCAACGCAAAATAGTTGAGAAAATGGACATAGCAAAGTTTCCGAGCTGCGGTGTGCTGGAATGTGCAAAACGTAAATATCTTTTACAAAAAGCTTGCAGATTCATTAATAAAAAAACACATTTCGCCGAACTGCAACGGTTTTAAATTTAGATTGGAACAAGGCATCGGGACAAAAATATGTCACAAAACTAAAAAAGCAGCTTCATCTCAATGGCTAGAGCAAGTCATGTGATACAGTATAACAAACGTTAAAACAGTAGCAAGACCAGTCACGTGACCGGTACAGGTGACACTTGCACGTGCTAACTTGTTAAGCCCACGTGCATATGAGCGCTGTCTGCTTGATTTTCACACTGGGTCAGCAAGGGCAGGTTTAATTGGCATTTCCTAAAAGTGCCATGCCATAATTGCAGATTTGGGCAATTATTTTGAGGGAGGTATGTATCTTGATCAATCCTGTGTTGACGCTTCTATTTAATTGTATTCGATTTCTACTTGGTAAATTTACATGCATGCATCATTAGTTGACAGTTGCGTAGTGACTAGTGAATCATGAGAACAAGTCAGCTATAGTACCCCACTATAAAATCATTAAGCTTAAGTCACCTAATCAGCTGCCAAATATTGATCAGCTCGTAGCTATTTGTTTTCTGTGTAAAAATCGTTCGTTAGTTATAAAGTTAGTACAATTAACTTTTAAAGCACTTTTCTACTTTTTATCAATTCTAATTTTTTAAATTTAGTTAGTACAACAATCCCATCCGTTGAAATAAATGATACCCCGTAACTATGACATGACAGAAACAAAAAATCCAATCTTTCGACTGAACGGTTTAATCATTATTTCCTTAGTAGTGAAATTCTAAATCCCCAAAGAAATGGCACGATCCTATGCATTAAGCAAGAGTGGAACATTTCGAATTATAACTGCAAATATTGCACCGATTCATTGATAAGTTTGGAAAATTACACGAACTTCCGTTTGTTTCAACTTCCCTCGCAATTTGTAGAGTTTATGCAGTTATAAATTAGTATTACTATAGTCACATGATTTCAAATGACAGATTTCTGCGCATACGATTTGCATATTTCTGTTAAGAAAGATTGGGATTTGCATAGTTTTTGTTTTAAATGCACAGTGCAATTTTGAAAACACCATTTTCCTTTGTCCTGCAGGACAAAAAGTCCGCCGTTTATATTCTCGAAAAGCAGTTCGTCAAAATACAGGCTTACAGGGCATCACAAACTAGCTAAATACTCTGAATAGTTTAAGTACTCAAAATCACTAACGACCAAAGCGGGAAATTCTTGGTCCATTGTCTGACGGCAAGAAATTTATGCATGTTACTCAATTGTGGCAGGGATCTGCTTGATCATTCCAATGGTTTGTGTATTCTGCTTTCTGTATACCAAACTATGTGGAATGTATAGAGAACGGTATTCGTGGGGAAGAGTGTCAAATTTTCGTAGATTAAACACCTCATTTCTCCCAAAGTTATTGGCCCTGTTTTTTTTGGTAGTGAAATACTCTCAAATGGTCCAATCTACACAGATTGGCATCTAAAAACAAGGGTAAGTGCATTAAATTTAGAGAAATGGGGTGTGTAATTTGAGACACCTCCCCAAAAAAACCGTTCTCCATTGTTCCTCAAATTCCATCTTGGTTTGTTCACTGAAATTCATACTTTTTTGTTTAAGGCGGATAATGAGACTCTAGCTTTTTCCTACTGATCTCGGTTCATGGCAGTCTAACTTTTACTGACTTTTCTTGGTTCATGGCACTCTTACTTTTGTGTCTGTTCTTGGTTCATGGCACTCTTACTTTTGTGTCTGTTCTTGGTTCATGGCACTCTTACTTTTGTGTCTGTTCTTGGTTCATGACACTCTAAATTTTTTCAAACTGTTCTTGGTTCATGACACTCTAAATTTTTTCAAACTGTTCTTGGTTCATGGCACTCTTACTTTTTCAAACTGTTCTTACGTACGTTTGGTACGTACGTACGTACGTTTACGTACGTTTTGGTACGTTTTGGAGAGTTTGGCAGTTCATGCACGGGACAACTGCATCGTGTGCGTCCTCTTGGTTCATGACACTCTTACTTTTTCAAACTGTTCTCGGTTCATGACACTTTTTCTGACTGTTCTTACTAGCTTATTTTCAGCAGTTGGGGGTCGCTGCACAAATGCTTCTCTTGAAACTTATGGTATACGACACAGACCATATTCTGGCTATTTTTATATTTTAACTCTCGGCAAAATTAACAGAATTCCAGGATGCACAATTTGACGTTTTAACACACAAACACAGCAACTAAATTTTGAATTTTGTCGCCTGTCTTTGCATCATTTTTGTTTAACTGTTGTCCAAAATTTGCACTTCTTCGAAGATTTAGACATCATTGTTACTCTGAATTTTATTAGACCCAATGTCATCCCCTGGGTAGTCACCAAAAAGAAGAACACAAACTAAGAGAATTACTAACAAAATAGATAACTAATAATCGATACGAATCTAGAGATTGATCTAAGCTATAGAACAAATGACATGTATATGTATATGTATGTATACAATATACATATAAATACATATACATATCTACTACCGCGATACAGCTCTACCACTATCGCTATTAATATTTATTGATGATAATTCTACTTTGATATCTGCATCGCCTGTAAAACTATCCGGTAAATTAGAAATTGTGCTAGTTTTGAAGAATGCGATGTCCTATTTCTTTATTTTTAGGTTTTGAATAGAAATAGATGTTAAGAGGGGCGAACAAGTGGCAATTTTTTGACCGAGTTCAAAACAAAGGAAACTATGCGAAGCAAACAAAAAAAGAAGTACTGAGATTTTGCAAAAAACAAGTTACTGTTAAATACAAACAAATTACTGTGAACAAACTAATAATTCAATTACCGTGAATGGTTTTCGCAGACACAGGCAGTTACAACAAATTTATTCCCTCTAATTGAACGAAAATCTATAACACAACCAGGAAGTGCATCGATGTAAAGGAATGTACACTGTATACTGTTTTGTAAAATAGCTCAATAGTAATGTAATAAAGGGGCCGTTTAGTGGGCTCAGTGTCAGTCAGAAATTCAGTTAACTATTGTCGCATTTCTGTTTGTCGCTTGTGGTCTGATTATTGGGCTGACCCCCCTTTGTCGCATTTCTGTTTGTTGCTTGTGGGCTGATTTATTGGGCTGACCCCCCTTTGTCGCATTTCTGTTTGTTGCTTGTGGGCTGATTTATTGGGGTGACCCCCCTTTGTCGCATTTCTGTTTGTTGCTATTTTGGTCTGATTTATCGGGGTGACCCCCCTTTGTCGCATTTCTGTTTGTTGTTTGTGGTCTAATTTAATTGGGAGTAACCCCCCTCCCCTGTAGGTTGGGCCCGCCCACCGAATTTAAGCATTGCAATATGTTGAGAAACAGGCATTAGCGAGACTACAGATCGTTTGTATCCCATGTTTGGAACTTCAATAATTAGGATTAACCTTATACAGGCTACGACACTCGAAAAATGTAAGAACAAGACTGTGACTGAACATGCAACACATTGCAAATATCACATTATGTCAAGTATATAGTTTTAATAATGTAATACACACAGCAATGTCCACGACGAACTATATATATATCAATAAAGCCATCAAGCGCGGTGCATGTCAAAGTGTTTTACACAATATAGAATATTGGATCTGTATCATACAAAATGTTTAGCCGGGAAAGCTGACCAACTGATCCTAACTCAATATCCAATCGTCATTGCCTATTGCTTACGTGCACCAAAGGGTGATCCACCTTCATTTCCAAGTGATAATGTGGCTGAGTTGATCTGTATTATTTAACATTGTAGAGTCACTGAGTCACTGACCTTATTCTGCTTCGTTAACTTTCATACTGTTGCATCATTTTACCAGTTGAACTAGGAATACTAGGAATCTTTTTAACAAAAGTCAGAAAGCTCTTTAACTTAAACTGATATAACATGCATTCCGAATCGACGTTAATTGCAGGAGGCTCAAAATTCAAAACTGAGGCAGTGTTCGAAAATTGTGTGTGATACGAATTACACACATGGACATTTTCTAAGTCAACACAAAATCTACTATCAGTAATTAACGAGCAGCCGTGTCAAACATTCGCCACACACTGCAGCAGAAGTAACTGCTAAGTGCTAAATTGAGAACTCACTCAAACGGGTTTACACCCACTTGACTGGTGAAAATAAGAGCAACACGTGTACGCGCGTCACATGTCGTGTCGTCACGTGACATGACACGCGACGCGATCAGCTCGGTTCTGATTGGCTGTTGTGCGGAGAGAGCCTGTCACGTGGCCCTCTACAGTCGTGCTATACATCCCTGTGTATCCGCTTGTTTCTGCAATCAAACGGTAGTTTTGCAGAAATTAAGCATCCAGCCCAGCAGTGTAAGCTCTCTTATTCTATCATAGAAACACAGCATTCCGACATGGCCGCCGTTACATAATTACATATATGACTACTAGTACTGACTTGATCATTGAGTATTCGTGTCTTAGATCGGATTGTGCAGATATTTGACATTTTATTTTATTGTTTCTACAACTATTGTTCCTTGTTCGTGTCGAATCAAACTCAAAGTAAAATTTGAGCGATCAGCACGTTTAGGTTATTTGAAAATTACCGTGATTCTTTACTAGGGGTCGTTCACATATGACGTAAGCAAATTTTCTGTACTTTTTACAGAAAAAAGTACACCATAATGATTAATGACATTATCACAGTCGGATCCCCCCTACTTCATGTCAAAAAACTTAGATTTTTGGTCTTTCAATTTGCTTTCATTTTTGGAATTTCCTATATTAAGCCAGTGAAAACACAGCATTTCACCAAATTTCTGAAACAGAATTTTTAATTGAAAATTTTCCTTTTGATTTTGTAAAATTCTGATGAAGATTTTCGAAAGAAATCAAAAATTTTCAAATAAATCCTATAAACCCTAAAAATATTTGATGACATCATCATTGGCCAAACCCTCCCCCCCCCTTCGTCATCTATCGGGCTTCTTGTAGACTGCCGGAAACCCCTCCCCCCTAGGTGATGACGTCATATGTGATCGACCCCCTAGTACTATTCTGACTTGTACAATATGTATTTGTGCAATGTGCATGTATATTGTATATCGTTCGTTATTCTACTCACTTCTTTACTCACTTAAAGTTATTATTGTCTAATTCATTAACAAACATTATGCTGTGCATTATTGCCGAGATTCAATATATGAGCAAAAAGGTTTTTTTACCAAAAGCATAAAAAATCAACTTTTAAAATGATAAGAAAGAGCAGCAGAGAAATAAGCATCAAATCAGACGAAAAAAAAATTGTATTTCTGATAGTATCGAAATAGGCTTACATAAACAAATGTTAATGATGACCAACTCATGATCGAAAAAAGCTATCATCTTAATAATGAATTTGTTATAGGTTATCCGACAACAGGGTTATTATGTATCATGAACACCTTGTTCCTAATATTTGTTCTTATTGAGGTCTACTTTGGTTGCCCTGATTTTCATTGATTCCGTGATTTCTCACTAATAAAGTTTCGTTGCGAAATGGCTGCTCAGATAGATCAGTGAACACCAATTCATGCGCACCAGAAAAGTAAAGTATTGACTATTTTTGAGATCGCCCAAATGCCTCCTACCCACAGCACATCTGCACTTGTCCCCTCAACACATACTCGTTCCGACAGCGAAGTACAACAATAAGGAAAGGTGGGTCTTCTCAACGTTAACAATGTGTGAAGGTGAATCTTCGTGGGAACAAGTGAACCTCCAGTAAAATAGCTGCTTTTCTTCTTTCTCCACTGCTCGCCAATCTAAACCTCTATTAACTTTAAGTCGACTCTATTCCTTATTAGGAATAATTGGACAGCTTTAATGGTGATTTGACGCTCTAAGATCAAATAGCCGGGAGAAATATACCTATTTTTTTGTCGAAATCTCGTTCGAAATCTCGTTCGATATTTCCCTTAAACCCTGTGTTAGATTTTCAAATTTGTTTATGATCGATTTGATATGTTGTGATCAAACCTAATAAGTGTATTTTCAGCAAAATAGCAAATTCAATTTCAAATACTGTTCATCATTGCTATTATTCATCACATTTACAAACAGGCTCGCACTGAGCTTTGAGAAGCAATTTTATCTTACTCATCTAAGCTTTGAGGTTAATTTTAATTTAGTGTGCTACCTATGTTAAATGGTTTGATGTTTACACATCAGTAAGTGATTAATTTATAAAGTATGCGTGCAGTTTATTAGGTCAAGGTGCAACGGGCTGCTGTGGCAGTGAAATTTTTCTTATTTGTACATTTTATCGCGCTAGTTAGTCATAGTGGTATGAGCTCTGTATTATATGCTGAGCACATATGATTTTATGTTTTGTGTTGGCACTTGTTTTGTTTTTTTAAGTAGGTCGGCCAGTTGTGCGTTTCGATCGCCTAAGTCCCGGGATATTATTCAATAGAAATGGTTTCCAGTTTTCACCGCCGTCACCTTGTTGTAATTGTAGTAACTTCCGTTTTGCGCTAGCTTTCAACGTGTTAATTGAGAATCGGGTGGGTAGTGTGGTAATGTCAGTATTGTCTGCATACATTGAGAGCAATGGGCCCTTATCAGATACTTATAGAAGATACTATTCTTAAAGTGGGTTGATCCATACAGCTGGAACCACGAGTTGGCCGTGTCATGGTCAGAGTTTTTTGTTGGTATGTCGTCGGGAAAAGATATGTTTTTAGGGAGGAGTTGTGGCATGTGTTTATTCTTATGCAGTAGTATAATTGAGTTCAGTACAATAAGTCCGTGTACAGTGAGGATTTCATGTTCGTCAAAGAAGATCTTAGAAAGTTGGGGTAGGATACCTTCTCTATAGAAATAGTTTATGAAGCCAGGCATTATTACTCGTATATATACCTTGTTTGCTAAATATAGAGAATCAATTAGTGATTTAGAAGCAAAACCCCACACTAAGGAACAATATTTAAGATGTGATTGTACAATGCTTTGATATTGGATCAAGAGGACGTATTAAACAATCATATTGACTTGTGTGTAAAGAATTGAGCCTGGACGGAACCCAGCTGCTTCAGTTCCTTGTTTAACATGCCGTACAGCAAGGACATTCATAGCTTCAGCCGAGGCGGGGCACATAACTTGCTTCCGTATCTCATTGTCAAATGTTGAATATATACTAGTCTCATCCACAAGATATCTTCATGTGTTTCAGTAGTGACAAGTTATCACAATCTGAAGTCGTGGTGCTTGCGGAAGTTTTCGTTTGATTTTGTGCATGATGCCTACATTAGCATAGCGCATCATCTTTGTTTTCATCATAGCTATATGACTGGACCACGACAATTTTTCGTCCATGATCACACCTAAAAAGCGAGCCTCAGTTTTACGCTCGATTTTGGTTCCGGCGATTTCTAAATTCATATCAGGAAGTGGATTTCTATTTGGCTTGAATATCATGTAAGAAGTTTTCTTAAGATTTAGTGCAAGACTATTGCAAGACTATTGTATCTACCCAGTTTATTAATGCAGGGGCGCAGGGCAAAACTCATTTGTTTTAAATATGACAATTGTTGTTACAATTGTTGCACAAGTTTAGTTACCATAGTTACACATGTTTAGTTTTATACGCATGTTTAGTTACCATAGTTACACACGTTTAGTTCCCATTATAGCTGCACATGTTTAGTTACCTTTTATACGCATGTTTAGTTACCATAGTTACACACGTTAAGTTCCCATATTTACACAGGTTTAGTTACCATTATAGTTGCACATGTTTAGTTACCATAGTTGCACTTGTTTAGTTACCATAGTTGAACATGTTTAGTTACCACAGTTATACACGTTTTGTACCGGGTAGTTACACATGTTTAGTTACACATCGTAGCCGTATACCGGATGTTTATTGTAACCCCACCCAGCGGAAGATATGTATATCTTCAGTCACCGCCCTGTTTTAAAGGGTATAAAGTAGCCCGGTCAACCTGCTTATAACGTTCTTTTAAGTCCGGAGCAGAAAATTTAGTTCAATTTGGTTGTCAGTTGTTTTCTGCGGTTGATGGCAGATTGCCAAAACGTCGATCTCGAATGTCATGATAATATTTTAACGCTTTTTGCACATTGTGACTTATTATACATTAGAATAAGAATTGTTCCAAGCCGACGATTTTTACTGATGTATTATTAATTTGCCTATCATTTTAACAGCAAATTAAAAACAGTAAACAGCAGTCAGCACCCAACTTCTAAATTCTAACACATATCCTTATAAGCTAGGTGAAGAGATTCAACATGATTCGAGTGTGTCTGTTTCTCCTCCCCTTATTCTCGTTATCCTTATCTCTTACGTGCTACAAGTGCGCTGCGTTTGATATGACAGGGATGTCAATGGATCAGAAGGAATCAATGAACGCAGTCATGAAGATGCTTGGTAAGTTGTCTGTCTGTCTGTCTGTCTGTCTGTCTGTCTGTCTGTCTGTCTGTCTGTCCGTCCGTCTGTCTGTCTGTCTGTCTGTCTGTCTGTCTGTCTGTCTGTCTGTCTGTCTGTCTCTGTCTGTCCGTCCGTCCGTCCGTCCGTCCGTCCGTCCGTCCGTCCGTCCGTCCGTCCGTCCGTCCGTCCGTCCGTCTGTCTGTCTGCCTGCCTGTCTGTATTGAACCAAATTTATTGTCAGGTACACCAAAGTGTGAGACAACAACCGAAGACGTTACGACTGTTTGCTTAGCGGGTCAAGATGAATGTCACAAAATAACTGTCAAGTAGGGAAAATTTCTCAATTTTTATTTTCAAACAATATATGTAGTATCTAAAAAATCAGTCAATCTTTGTTATCAACCACGATGTTGAAAATTTAACCCCATCAGGGCATCAGGATCAGTTATAATATTAGAATATTTAGATGTTAAGTCTACAACTTAGGTTCACGAACTTTAAAACGAGATCATTGTGTTTTGCAGTTATTTTGCAACTTGAGCTACTATTGGATTATCTACACTGAAGTCTCCAAAAGAAAAAACGTGTTTGTAAAATAATTGTTTAGGAAGATTCACAATTGTAAGGCTCAAAAATCGAACTGTCTCTAAAGCTGTGAATCTTAGTCTTCTTTAGGTTAACGCCGCTTGCATCCTTTAACCAAAATCAGGAAAGCCCCTCGAGGTTTGCGAAAAGTAAAAGTACTATTACTAACCCTATAGTTTTCTCAACAGCTCATTAAGCCTCACTAATCATACCTAATCTTACCTCTTTTCTTCAGTTCCAGATTGGGTGGGGATACTATGTACTCAGGAGACCTGGTTCAGTGCGGAGAGTCTTCCAAGAGAGCAGGCCTGTGTGACAGCTATAAATCTTTGGCTGGTTAGTATTGCTGATGAGAAAAACTTCCGACTCTTCCCCAAGAATTCTGCCGTCTATTATTCTATTATGAATAATATAATCGACAAGTTAGGGCAGCGAATTATTTTTACTCATGGGGAGTATGGGAAAGGTTTTCTTGCCAGTGTGAGTGACCGTTTTTACAATAACTACCAACTATTAGTTATCTATTTTCCTTAGGTATCGTTCACAAATTAACCCCCCCCCCCAACTCCCCCCACACTCCGTCTGATGACATCACCACAGTCGGAACCCCCACCCCACCCTCAAGCTTCAAACCGAAATTGAAGTACAAAAAAATTGCCTTCATTTGAATTTTCATAATTAATTCAGTTCAAATACAGCTCAGTATTCCAACAAGTATCTGATTAAACGAGATAAATCGACCATAGGATTATTTAAACTAACTTGAAAATGGACAAATCACGAATATCTACCAAAGATGTTTGAATTTTTGGTGACGTCAATCGTCATCACTGGCCAACCCTCCTCGTCATTATTTGGAAACCCCTTAATAACGAAATATGTGAAGGCCCCTGAAATTTTATAAATATAATCATTAAAATTAAACTTTATTGCAGGATTAGCCGGGTTCGAGATAGAAAGATGTCGGATCGAGAGTTGTTACGACGATAACTGTTTTAACCCAAACAGCGGGGTGAAGTTCCATTACAACGTCTTCATTCTGATATCTTCTGTCTTGACGTTTCTCATAGCAACCCTTTAGACTAGGCAACCATCATTATAGCAGCCATCATACTCATAGCAAGTAGTAACCCTCTGGATGAGGCGGGGCTGGTTTACTTTAAGTGTGTTACTTTAAGCTGTTTTTGTGTTATTTTTCTAGAAATTTCTAGGTTTGATAGCTGATTGCGATATCGAATAGAGCAAGATATTTGATATTTTGGTTTTAAAGCAGTAATAGTATTGTTTACTTTTATAATCAATAAATTGATATGATAATATTGATTATGAATTGTTTTTACTGATAGTGATACTGTGCGTCGCTAATTATTCTGATTCTGAATGATACATATTTATATTCTGAGCTCTTAGCCATTGCGTCCATCTTCAATGCAATCGTTAATGAACATAAATTTTCGTGGTGACCGTGAATTTCAAAACAAACAGTCACGTATATACAGTCACGTACTTACAGTTACAGTCACGTACTGTACTTACCATTTCAAATGCAAAGCCGAGAAAAGCTACTAAATTTCAACAAGTTATTATTTTGGTGGCCGACGTCCTGCCCCAGAACATCGTTTCCCAGAGCACTTTAACCCAAAGATTTAGCCCCAGTGATGCCCTGCTTCACAAAAGACGACTTCGTAAGGGTTAGGGTCGCTTGGGCCGAAAATGCGTGAAAATGTTGTGGGGCACGATGTTCTCGGCTGTTCCGATTCGGCTCGAATTAGGTCGAGGGTCCACAACGCAAGGCAGGGTCGTTAAGGTGACGTTCAACGATGATGTCAGCCTATATCTTATAATTCATATTCTTGAGCATGGAAAATAAAAGTAAAACACTTTAATTTTGGATAAAACTCCATGAAAATTTGAGCATAAACAAATTAATAGCGATTACAATTATATTAATATTCAATCTCTCTACAATTTCAGCATTGCACTAGAATTTCAGTCTAAGTGAGATCGGCTCCTTTTAAAAACAATTTGTACAAAAGTCATTTAGTTTAATTCCATTATTTCTCACAAGCAAGCTAAAGCGAGGAATACGTTTTGCTTTTCGGGATTTCAGCTATATAAAATAAAAAATGATAAAAAATCACGAGTGAAGTTAAACACTTGATAACACCGTGATCAAATTTAAAGTTATCTGGATAAACTTTTAGTGAGTTGATCTCTAGTATTTACCCATGATATCATCTCAATGTTAAAATTGTCTCATTGACATTCATCTAAAACTACAAATCAACAATTACACTAGCAATTCATCATCAAAAAATGTTCGCAGTCAAATCAAAACTGTAATTACTTTCTTCTGACAACTAACAAACTGGACAATCTCCGACAAAGTCTCACGAGCAATCTTTTTTTCTTCTTTTATCCTCCACGAGAGATTCTCCAATCTCTGTATTCCAGTACAATATTATTACGTGCAAAGTTTCCATGGTTACATGACACGTTTCCACGGTTACTTTACTCCGTGGTCACGTGACGCGTTTCCATGGTTACTTTACGCCGTGGTCACGTTGGTACGCCACTCATACAAAGGACTGATGATAATGTGTTTGAAACCGTCTTCTTGTTTGATAAAACTGGGGGGAAGTTTTGTTAGAACTCTGGTGCGTCAACTCATCGTCACGTGTGGAAAATGAAGTGTCGCTTTTTATCAGCATTACATCATGATCAACATTCGATAAACAATACGCTGAAGCAACTCGTAATTTCGAGAAATTATTCTTCTATATTTGTGTTTGTTACACCTGTTCCCAGGCCTTTACAGTTGTACTGAAAGGGCAACTGAAAGATTCGAATTCTAAATTCTACTTTCGTTGTTCGGAGACCCTCCTCATTGAATCTTCAATCACGGTTTCCTGTTTATGCAGCTAAGCCGACAGAAGAAGATTGCATAGGCAAATGCCCTTAGCCGTTAGGGGCATTTGCTAGGATTGGCGGATCTGGAAATCGAACCCCTACCTCCTGCATAGGAGTTCGGAGTAGATACCACCAACCAAGCAATGAGTGGTGGAGCAGTATATCGTGGATTATATTTCAAGATATCACTAAAAGCGTTTTAAACTTACGAGATAGTCGAGAGTTGTATCTGGGAAGGTTAAATATTCTGGCTAGTTGTGCGGTACTGATTCGCTCGTGTGGGTCTGTAACCCACATCTTGTTTATTATGAGTATTAACTGAAATAGGGGTTTAATAAATATTTTTCTGTCTAAAAATCATTATTTATCATTATTTATTTGAAAAATCCTAGACACGGTCGGGTATTAATTGATTTGATACTAAAATTGATTTTATCTAGTTCATTGGTATATGAACTGAAGGATGAAGATCTATGAGTTCAAGTTCTATCCCCTAAAATTGTCAAACCTTATGTTCTGAACAACTACAAGACAAATAGGGGCTGCAGCCCCCAGAACATTTTAAAGAATGGGACTCACTGATTTGACGGTAGGAGATATCGTGCCCCAATGAGCGGAAATAGGGGGTCTGAACTTGATGTTGTTTCTGTACATGTTTCTCATGTAGTCCCTCACAACCTGGATAGTTGGTGTGTCAGCGAGGGAGGAATTCGGTAAGTGGTAAAGCTTGAAGTGAAAAAGTTGACATCGACACGAAACGTAACCATGACAACTCGTGACCATGACAACTTGTGACGTGACCATGACAACTTGTGACGTGACCATGACAACTCGGGAAGTAACAATGACAACACGTGACGTAACCATGACAGCACGTGACTTTACCATGACAGCACGTGACTTTGCCATGACAACACGTGACGTAACCTCGACAGCTCGTGACGTAACAATGACAACACGTAACGTAACCATGACAACTCGTGACGTAACAATGACAACACGTGACGTAACCATGACAACGGGTAACGTAATATGACAACATGTGACGTAACCATGACAATTTGACACAAAGAAATACTTACACTGGAGGATGTAGATGTGGAACTTATATCGGGGAATCTGTTGAGGAGGTACGCTCCGTAAGCAGTGTGGTTCTGTATTTGACATCGTCCACCCGGCCGGGGCGTGCTTGACAGGGAGTTATCTGTTGAGTAGGACCGGGAACTGGGGCTCAACTTGGCAGCCTGAAATTAAGGGCAGTAAGTACTGAGTGGGTTATTGAGTGTCTACCAGCCAACAATAGAAAATCACATTGCAGAAAATTAAGAAGACCCCCCTCCCCCTCCCGCGACAAAACCCCGTAGCCCCCAAAACCAGGCTCCAATACTCACATCGTGTCTGTTCTGATGCTCGTTGTTTTTACAACACACATAAGAGAGGAGCTCCCAACTGACAAGACCCATGCTGTACACGTCAGCCTTGTACAGGTTTATCTTGTCTGTACCCGTGGAGAGGAGAACTTCTGGGGCTGTGTACTGGGAGGTCCCACCACTGCCGTCCCTGGAGAAGTGGGTGTTATGGTGTTAGGGTATCTAGAGAAGTGGGTGTTATGGTGTTAGGGTATCTAGAGAAGTGGGTGTTATGGTGTTAGGGGATCTAGAGAAGTGGGTGTTATGGTGTTAGGGGATCTAGAGAAGTGGGTGTTATGGTGTTAGGGTATCTAGAGAAGTGAGTGTTATGGTGTTAGGGGATCTAGAGAAGTGAGTGTTATGGTGTTAGGGGATCTAGAGAAGTGAGTGTTATGGTGTTAGGGTATCTGGAGATGTGGGTGTTATAAAATATAGGGGCTACTTGTTAGTTTTTGGAGGGTTTTAGAGGGTTTCTGAGGCAAGAACAGTTAAATTTGAACTCTTATAACGTAACATCAATACAGGATGACCATCTCAAAAGAAGTAAAAAAGTGAAAACAAAGGAGTGTTCTATATCCTTCTTAGACCCTTACCTGACATAACAGTCTTGTCTGTGTTTCTCTTGACTGTGTCCGAAGTCAGATATGACAAGTTTGAACGGACAAGAATTCCCGTTCTTGTTTCCAGGTTTGCTACCAACCAGGATATTTGCTGTTTTTAGATCTCGGTGAAACACCTCGAGGTCGTGTAAATATGACATTCCACTGATGATATCCTGGGTGTTAACAGTATATTGGAACAGATTCTGACAACAAAAGACATTTCTTTTGTTGTTCATGTTGTCATGACAACAAAAATCACAGCGGTAAAGTATGGGTAGAGTATAGGGACGAAAGGGACAAAAATCTGCGGCTCAAAAGTTCAAGAAGTCGCCATAAAAACAATCATCCCATGATAATTATCTTGAATACTGTGATTGTGATATTGGAGACTAGGTACTGACACTTACTCTAAGGAAGGAATGAGCCCAAGTATCTCGCATGAGATAGTGACCTCGTGATATGAGGAAGTCTTTAAGGGAACCAAACGCGTAGTACTCAGTACAGAAGTAGCTGGGAAAAACGGAGATAGGGTTAACTTTTTGTAGATTTATATATTTCAGGTCTACTATATACTTACATTTCGCCATTCAAAGTACAAACACATTAAATCTCAATAATACTATCAACTGACGTGACGTCACCATGTCAACACATGACGTCACAATGACAACACGTGACGTCACCATGACAACACGTGACACCCACTACTCACTTGTTCCGCACGGACATGACACTCTGCAGATGAGGTGACATTCCCCGGACATGAGGACGATTCCCCATACTCCGCCACATGTACTCACACACGTTCTCGTGGGAGAGGAGGGAGATAACGTTCAGTTCGTCCTCCATCGTCTTTCTCTTCTTGTCCGTGTAACACTTTATAACTCCTGGGCGAGATTCTCTTTAAACTTTGTCTACTTTTTGTGTGCTACTCATATCACATAAAGAGCCGCTTTATGATCTTTACGAATGAGGATATTGATATTTAAAAAGGAAGAAAAATAAGATCAATAGGAGCCGAAAAATAAATGTAAAAAAACAGCGGTACCGTCAATAACAGTAGAAATTTTGAAATAGTGATTGAAATTGGAAACAAACCTTTCTTTTTGTTCCCTATACCGTCTACCCAATGTACTAAAGCTATAACTTCGTCTTCTGAAGACTTCCAGCGTGACGACAACACTCCCTGGAAACACAGGGTTTAAACTTTGTGATATATCCAGCAATAAAAAATAATAAAGCTCCAAGTGAGCAAATATTAGAACGAACGGGCAAGGGGAATTTAATGAAACGACGAACAAAGAAACATGACAATAAACATGAAGAACAGACAGACAAAGAAACAAACAAACATGACAATAAACACGAGGAACAAACAGACAAACAAACATCTCACCTCAAAGTAGATGGTCTCAGGAGGGAGGACCTCTCCTATAGTGCTAACACTATGATCTGTCTGGCAGTAGAACGTGCTGGCACTGGAGTTTAGAGAATGTGCGTCAAGTTGGTCGAGTGATATCTCCGATACTGTGTTGTTGGAGGGGTGTTCATGGACTAGATGTTCTAGCTTTATGTTACCTCGCTTTTTTAGCTGCAACCCTCTTTCTCCTGCACGGGCAGTGTGTTAGTTAAGGTGTGTTAATAATTATAGTTATTTTAATTGTAAGTTATAGGGAACATGGCACTAGATAGGCATTAGGACCCACCTAACTGTCACCTAGCTAGTCACTTAAGACGTAGGTCTTTCATTCGACACATAAAAACAGAAGATTGATAAGCTCCAGACCTGTATTCAAATAACCCGACAAATATTCTATCAATACCACACATAGCATCTCTATTATGGGTCCAAGAGTACATACTGATGGCTTACCTAAAGTAGGATTCGTGCGGAGGTTTGGGAAAAGTCCGCTGTTACTAAGACTCTTTCTGACTCGTTCGCACACTGGATCTAGAAGATCAAACTTTGTAGCGTCTTCCCCGATAAAACTGATAAGGTTCGAGGTTATTAGTTTCTTCCTCGGTCATGCTTTGTTTTGGCTGTGCGATTCAGATGGCGGTAAAAATGTGAAATCCAAACAAGACAAGATAAGTTTATACGTGCGTGTTTTGTACTGAATGCTAGGTTGATGTACTTTAATAGATTTGAGGCTAAAACTTTGTGCTTTTCTGCGCCGCGCGGTAGACCTCAAACAGCCGACCATACGCTGTTACGATTCGCTAGAATTATAGCGTATTGTGCATTTTAAGGGAATAGAGGGATATAGATGATTCAATTTGACGTCAAGGTAGAACCACACAGACACACACAACCACTACATAATGGACAAGTGAGTAAGGTAACACAATGCCAGATTTACTGGCACAGTGCCAGGAAAGAAGACAAATCCCGAACAAGCGCAAAGTTTACAGCCAGGTTTTTGAGAGTGAAGTAAGTGAAAAGAAAAAATAATCAAAAATTAACGCCCACGTTTTGAGGAAATTGGTTAGTGAAATGGAGTATGACAATCTTTCCCTTTGGTTGGGTAGTGATAGAAGTTAGGGTTTTATTTACCATATTTGGTTTCATTTCTTGGTTGATTGTCACAAACTTTGGTTTAAATTTGTCGGAATCACTACGATAGAAGCTAGTCAATATTTTCAATCTAATGCAATGAATATTATGTGTTTACGGCCATTTTTTGAAATATTATTCCAACTATCAAATATATTAAACAGATATCGCTTATCTTTACTCCACATCCTATAAAACATCTTCTGAGATATTATCCGAATAAAACTTACCCCTGCAGTTTGAGATAGTATCTGACAGCGGCTATAACGAAGACAATGCTGATAAGCAGAACTATAGCCCCAGCGCTGGCAGACAAGATCGTTATGTAATCCTGGTTCTTGTGTTCTGAGTCTCTTCTAGAACTGTCTGGAAATGTAGTCAGTGTTATGTGTGTGTATGTGAGTAACATGTGTGTTATGTGTGTGTATATGAGTAACATGTGTGTTTGTGTGTGTATATGAGTAAACATGTGTGTTTGTGTGTGTAATGTGTATATTGTGGGACAGTAAGTTGTTTGTACAAGGTACAATGTACATTGCTGAATAAAGTAGAATGCCCCATATTATGACTTATATTAAGAGTTAGAGTAAATTTTGTCACTTCAAAATATTTCCATCACAGAAAATACAGTCAACTTAGTCTGTAAGTCCAGTGTATGTTTGTGAAGACTAAAGATAAGGTGTAACTTGAGAATTTAATGAATTCAAAATGAAACAAATTTCCGTGTAGAGTGATCTGTTAATGTACGTATATGAAATGATTGGAACTAATTACAACGTGTGTTACACATTGTACTACATCTTACTATAGTACATTGTAGGTACTAAATTATACCACATTGTACACTAGTTTATATAAAGTTTACTGACACTTAAAAACCATAAAAACGAAATTCAAAACATTTCAATTGAACTTTTTATGGATAAATTTCGAGATATTATCTTGACAAAATTCCTATTTCTTCATAGCAAACTGATAACTCTTCATTCATTATAATCGACCTCATTCTTTAACAGCGACAGTAACAACTACACTGCTACAAAAGTAGCACACCTGTGTGTATGGTATATAGTATGTATATAGTATGTGTATAGTATGTATATAGTTTATCGAATACTTCCACCTTCTCGTATAATGCAGACACATTCAATAGCGACACACATCATGTAAACTATACATTGTTTTGTATACTGTGTACAGTGAACTCTACACACAACAACAAATTACAGACAGCACAACACCCAACGAAACAGCGACAAAGTTTAAAGAGCTATTGTCGTGTAAAACATTAGAGAGTTAGGTAACATGTAAGTATCCAAACTTGCACAACTCCTTTCTGAACTTCCCCAGTGAAAGGGGAACTTATTGATATTACTTTACTTACTCACTCACTCACTCACTCACTCACTCACTCACTCACTCACTCACTCACTCACTCACTCACTCACTCACTCACTCACTCACTCACTCACTCACTCACTCACTCACTCACTCACTTCACTTCAACTCAACTCAACTCAACTTCAACTCAACTTCAACTTCA
>JH153812.1:84765-95552 GCA_000226015.1 Mnemiopsis leidyi | reverse complement strand
AACTCACTCACTCACTCACTCACTCACTCACTCAACTCACTAACTTACTCACTCACTCACCCTTGCTATTTAACAGTGTATGACTAAATGACGGAGCCACCATTTTAAAAGATGTGCTAAAAAACGTCATGTTTTAAAAGGTTACGTACACATAGAATGTGACGTTTACAACTTTTTGGTGCAGAGCAGCGGGTTGGAAGTCAGATAGTTACAAAGGTAAACCAGCAATAAATCAAAATAATTAGGTTAACATTAAACTAATTCTGTAGTAATAGAACAAAATAATTAGGTTAACATTAAAATAATTCTGTAGTAAACGCGGTAACGGTAATTGACGTAGGACGGTCCCAAATATACCGGGGTCAGGGTGGCGTCTAGTTAGTAGTTGTCCGAAAATACTGGAAATTGTTGTATTTTTGTACTGGCTTGATTATGTAAATTCGTGTTATCTTTTTGTTACCTCGTAGTTACCTAGTAGTAACATGGTTACCTTGTAGTTCCCTGGTTACTTTGTAGTTACCTGGTTACCTAGTAGTAACATGCTTACCTTGCAGTTACCTGGTAATCTTAAAGTTAGTTACCTGGTTAGTTTGAAGTTACCTGGTTACCTTGTACTTAACTCGTTACCTTGTAGTTACCAGCTTACCTTGTAGTTATCTGGTTACTTTGTATGTAGCTACCTGGTTACCTCGTAGTTACCTGGTTACCCTGTAGCTACCTGGTTACCCTGTAGCTACCTGGTTACCTTGTAGTTACCTGGTTACTTTGTATGTAGTTACCTGGTTACCTCGTGGTTACCTGGTTACCCTGTAGCTACCTGGTCACCTTGTAGCTACCTGGTTACCTTGTTGTTATTCGGTTACCTGTCAGTACGATTATTTAATACTTATTGTGAGAATATGTTTAAAAAACCCCCTAAAAACGTACCAGTATATTAACGTACCCTGGTGTTGTTGATGCTATAAAAATTTTACTTAGATTAGAAGAAGCCACTACAGTAGGAATACATTGCGAATAGTAGCTGCTTTGCTAGACGTTTAATCGTTAACGACAAACTGAAGATCGCGAGTAGAATTAAGAATTTTACACGTCTGAAAAAAGCAGGTGTGTCACTGAAACTTCTAGACTTGCTAATTTGACCAGAGATTACTTGAGAAGTCTTTACGTTGTAAACTAGGTCACGTGATACTTGTTAATTAGTCACGTGACCTGGTTTGAAGACCTACACTTGATCGTTTTGTAGTGACTGGGTTGGGTAGCTGGCACTAATGGTGTACAAATAATCGACTGTAATTGCATTTAACGATGATTATTATGTTTTGGACGTGTACTAAGAAAAGTTACTAAGTACAAAATACAACGTTTGTTGTTATTATCATATCTATCGAGGTTTCATCTCCTTAATAAACTCAATAGATAAAAGATATAAGTTAACTCTCTTTATAACCTACAGTACCATCCAGCATGTAGGTTAAAAACAATACAGCATCCTCCATTAACAGCTTATTGTCCTAAATGTTATACTGTCGATAAGAGTTTGTTCTGATAGCACCTGTCTAACTACCACCACTGTACTTATTAGATCTTTTCATTGTTTGGTTTCACAGTAACCAGTTAGTGTTGAACACAACATAAAGTGTAGAGTTACTGAAATCTGGATTTGGATCAAACAAGGTATCGTACTTGGTGTTTATTCATTATTGTAAGTTCGTTAAGCAAACGTGATATAGACAACTAAGGGACGGTTTAAAGTAGTCGGTGATTGTCGAAAGTTAAATTTGGAGGTGTCCTACCTCAAATTCATCAAATAACCTCTCATTCTAACACATGGCCTCAAAAGAATTATCATAACTTTAAGCTTTTGATGAAAAGTACGAGGAATGAAATTTTGTTTAAGGATGAAAATCTAGCGTCTTAAGGAGATCAAACATAGCGCGGGAAAGTCTTGTAGACACTTTTGAACACTTGTCCATATTTCAGATAATTGCGGATAATTGTAAACACTTGTAGATATTCTTCCTTTGAGTGTATTAGTTAATTGTAAAGATACTTTAAGACAGTAACAGGCACTTTTAAAGACCTGTATACACTGGTAGACACTTGAAGACACTTTTAGACTTAATCAAGTACACACATCAGCTTAGTTACACTTATTATCTTCTAATCACCCGTTTAGACGTTAATTAATTCATATAGCCGCTTAGTAGATAGATCAAACATGTTCCATTTCCGATGTGTGACTGTGTGTAGCAAATAAAGTAGCTTTTTGGACACGGACATTTCCCTGCATGTGTGATCTACTAATTAGCTGTACACGTGACTAATTAGCTGTACACGTGACTAATTAGCTGTACAGGTGACTAATTAGCTGTACACGTGACTTATCAATTAGTTTTACACGTTGGGTGCTGACTGATAAGTTAGCTGATCAATATTATCTTATTGACATTATCTTTATTCTGGGTTAAAGTACAATAAGTCAGAGTTATCAACCGAATAAAGCGATGTTACATCATATGTTGTTTTTAATTGATTGTGTATATTACTTCATAAATTCATTACAGTGCAATCAAATAGGGATGGATATTGTCTCTAAGTACTTCATGTAACATCACGAACTTAAATACCATTTTAGAAACATTGCGAAGAATTGATTTATTATTCTATAATTTTTGAAATTGTATATTAAACAACAGAATATTAGCTTGACTCAGGTTACTAAATATTACCAAATATTGTAAACGACGCAAATCTGAAGGCCTAGTAGAAATAAGAAATAAAAAATTAAGAGAAAATTGTGATACTAATTTTTTAGAGCACTACAACTTCACCTTTCTAGGAAGTATATTCATTTTTAAGAGCTTGGCCAAACTCTAGAGTATAGCAGTAGTAGTAGACGTAATCTCACTAATTCACTAGTTATAAAGTTAAGATTATAACATTATGCCCGTATTTCTAACTTACATAGTTATTAATTGTATTGTAAACAGGGCGTAGTTAGATAAACGGCAGCTAAAAACATAACCTTTCCTAAAAGTTATGCAATTCTCAGTTTACTCTAACACATTGTGTCACGGCTGCTTCTCACGTTCTCTAAGTTCTCTAGTTATTGATTCGCATTGTTATTGAGTCGCATTGCATGTTACTGAATAGTGTTTCAATTGTTCATCACTTCGAAGTAAAAGTTTGACCTAAGAAAGAATACTATTTGTCGCCGATCAGAGATAAACAATTGCAGCAATAATCAGCAACTGATTTGTTACATTTGTCTGTATTTAGAAAATAGGATTGTAATTGTACACATACAATGTATACATACTATACATGAAATGCGTTCATGTGTACAAAACTTTAATCTTGTAATACGTGGACCATTTTTTATACAGTATGTAATATGTTTCTTAGTTCTTACCTAGTATGAAATATAGTGCGATGTAACAGCTGTTCTCGTGATTGATTAGTTTCCTGAAGGAGCATGATACGATAACCTGTACACACGTGTAAAGGTATATCGCATCACACGTGTACACCAATATAATTACCATCACTCGTGCCTTCGGCACTCGTGGCTTAATTTTCGACATCAAACTCTCATTCGTACATAAAGACATTAGCAACCTCCCGTGGTAATATTGCTGTAGTATAAATATCGATATAAAACTCTCGAGACTCAGCTGCGAAACATGTGCTCCTTGATTTAAAGAGTCACAAATTGCTACAGGGCATATGGGAGCAGCGATTTTCAGAAGCCGATCATAACTAATGAAAAAAGTAAAAAAAGTCGGTTGCTAATACAATTAGCAAACTCAAAGGTGATGTGATATCGAAAATTTCCATTATTCGTGCCCTCAAAACTCGTCTGATAATTTTCAATATTACACTCCAATTCTTTCTCGCATCGTACTTTATTTAACGTGGTCTCCCATAACATCTACAGTCTACACGCGATAAAGGTTCTAGAGTATTTACTATTTAGGTGTTTACTATCTATTATTTTACTATTCATTATGAATTTAAGTTTTTGAATTAAGCAAACTTTAAGGAATATAGAAGTATTTGATGACCTACAAAAACAACTGTGTTACATTTGTTTCTAAATTCTAATGAGCGTGATACATGTAACAGACCAGCACACGTCACATTCAATATCTATATCATGTATTACACATCTATTACACGTCACATTTAATATCTATATCATGTACTACACATCTATTACACGTCACATTTAATATCTATATCACATGTATTACACATCTATTACACGTCACATTTAATATCTATATCATGTATTACACATCTATTATATACTTCATGACACGGAGAACGTGTTATATTATTAACGTTGTCATGGTGATGTGACAGGTAGAACAGTAACATACTGAAATATCTGACATTTACCATAGCCGCTATTATGCCATGTTTCATGGCATTGTTCTTAGCAAAAATGAGCAGAAATTGACTATTTTTCAGAACATTCTAGCAAATAAGAATTGGGATACTCCTCAACAAATTGCTCAAATATTTCCCGTATTAAACTTCACACATACGCTTCCCACACTCTCCAGATGTACTTACAATCTTCCCTGTAAACATCTTCAGGGATATAACAATCAGTATCGTTGTTCCTGCTGAGGACACCGCAGATGAAGTCCAAAACTGTTCTCGGTTCGTAGTTTCTCATCGCAGTCGGGAAACATTCCTCCATTAAGGTAGTGCACGAGTCCTGGGTGGGAGATCAGATCAATGATTTGTTTTGTGAAGGAGCATGGTCTGGGAATCGGAGTTGAATGTGGGGGAATTGGGACAGGTAGAGATTTTGACAGGTAGAAATTTGGAACTTAATTTTACTGTAATAGTCAGCAGTTACTCGATATAAAAAGTTTGAACAAAGCTAATATCTGGTGCGGTACAAAGAAATTCAAGAGAAATGACGTGCGAGCGCGATCCTACCTATCAAAGAAATTACATTTAGATTAAACGAACTAAAGTCTATATCATAACTTCATAAGGTCTAAAAAGTCGTAAAAAACGTGATTACACTCACAAGAGCAAGTCTAAAATTGTCAAATTTGGAACGAAAAGTTATTCTTAAGTTTCTTAAGAGTTTGCTAACTATTGTTAAATGCGTTAACTCGTGTAACTTTTCATTTCCTTAGTTAACCTACCTAATAAATGTTAACTCAGGTAAACCATGTTAACACTTGTTTTGTTAACCAACCTGATAAATGTTAACACAGGTTAACCATGTTATCACTTGTTTTGTTAACCTACCTGACAAATCTTGAAGTGGCTCTGACAGGGGCTGACAAACATCCAACTACAGATAAGTTGTTTGAGAGGAAGATATTCAGCGTGACAGGAGTTAGACATCTTGTGTCCTTCCAGTACCTGCAAAGTTCGGGTAAAATTGGGAGGAATTTGGGAGGAATTTGGAATTCAATCTTGATGATTATGATAAATGGAATAAATCTTTTAATCTGTGCAGGTGTGACAAAGGGGGTCAGAAGAAATTAAATTATGCAAAACCTTATATTCAATGTTTAAAAATTAACTGACGAGCGAAAAAGCAGCTTATCTAATTATGAAGTCCAGGGCATTACAAGATTAATAAAATTTCCATATCATTCACAACAACATAATTTCTCTGATTTTTGAATTATCTGTTGAGTAAATCTCTCTTGTTTCTGAATTTACAAAATTTTCAACCGGCAACATAAATGTTTTTATTTTGTAATTACTTTTCCTAGGCAGACCTCTAGGACAATTAAGTAAGAATTAATTAAAAATTAATTAAGATTCTAGTTAATCAACATATGTCTGAGCGGCCCCAGTTCGGTTAGAGGGAAGTAACCTGTACCATGTTCTTCGAGAAGTCGCAGTCACATTAAAAAGTTTTGTCTTGAAGTTCTACAACTCTTTTCTTCCTCTCAACTCTCAAACATTTCAATGTTTTTTATGTTTTTTCTGATAAAGTCTACTTTGTCGTCGTGAAGTTGTAACATGGAGTTTGATTAAATATGACTTCACTTTTGCTTCAGCTCACTTTCAAATTTAACTTAGTATAACGCGTGGGCGGTAATTTTTGTGATTTGATAACCATCCTACTTTCAGAAGTTTACTTTCCTATACTTAGTTTGTCAGAGACGGCACATAAACAAACCTCTTATCATGATCAACGGTGTCGATACAGAGATCGTCTTATATTTCGGTGTTCAAAGGGCAGTAAATCAAAACAGATAGATATCGACACAAAACCGGAGATGCCGTTCGTTGATGGGAGTACTTTAATAACATTAACTTTAGTTTCTGAGGGCTTAAGGGGCAATGGTGCATAAATCATGACTGACCACACTAAAATTATTCTTTTATAGTTGGTTTGACTGAAAGTTCAGTATCTGAAAAACTTTGTCCCTACCTGCAATAGGTATTCCATAAAAATACAATCAGCCCTATACTAAGGGAGGTTTGTTTGATGGACAAGGCTACAAGCGGTAACTAAAGAGTTCTCTGCTCCATCACATTGTCTAACAAGTAATTAGTTTCTTGCCTTTATGAACGGACAACTGACTGTGATACTCTGAATATTTAGAAGTTTGAAGAATTAAGTTTGCTGGCAAAAGCTTTCAGCCAGTAGATGACAGGTGCTAAACCTATTGAAATATGGCAGAACAGGGCCTGATTAATTATAAAGAAGCTGCTTACATACATGTATCGTATAGTCCTATTCATGACTAGAAGATTTCGAAGAATGCTTTCCCTTTGAGTTTAAGGACCGCTGATTTCACTATTTAACGTCACCGTTTCTTAATGGGGAAGTTCTTTCCGGGTAGTAAGAAGACGCAATGTGCCACATTGAACTGTGGCACGAGTAGTTGTAATGGCGCATTGTGTGAAAGTCATTGCTTTGTCCTTTCTTATATACCGACAGTTACCTTGAAACACGTGATGTAACTATGAGGACACGTGACGTTACCATGACAACACGTGACAGTTGAGTTAATCTCTTGGTTCTGCTTCGTTTATTTTACTTTCATATCTGATGGTCCTAATTCTTACCCGCTCCATGTTCCTTGCTCCTTGCTCAATGCTCCTTTCTCCCTGTTCCTTGCTCCTTACTCCCTTATCCCTGCTCCTTTCTCCGTGCCCTCTGCCCTTTAGTCCTTGCTTCTTGCTTCTTGTTTCTTGCTTCTTGTTCCTTGCTTCTTGCTTCTTGTTTCTTGCTCCACATTAACATAAGTGAACCTAATATACGCCCTAACTTCTAAGATCTGACTGCTCACTAGCTGTACATATTATATTCGTCATTAGCAAAATATAGTCTTGACAGTTAAGTGTTGTTCATTTTTATGACAAGCTTTATTTATCAGCCCTAACTTTTGTCCACATAGTTGTCCGTTTATCTCTCAACTACTTTCGTCGAGTTAACCTTTCTAATTAATCTGTTGCTGCTGAACCTTCGTTTAACATTGCTCAACTTTACTAGCTTTACAAACTTTGGGAAACTGAACGATTTTTATTTGACATCTTCCCTACCAACCATACGTCTCCTGATCACTGAAGCAGCATCTCATTGCTTTTATTTGACTAGCTGTCAAAAAATCCTTTCGACTTAGATAACTAGTTTTATTTTGTTTGGACTTTCGCCTTAACTTCGATAACTTGTTTTACTGTTTTACAAAACATTTTTGTTAAAACTTTCTCCTAAATGAAGATAACTAGTTTTACTTCGGTCTTATATTGAGACTTTCTTCTAAACATAGATAACTAGTTTTACTTACGTTTCATTAAGACTTTCTCTAGACGGTCTCTCTCCAATCTAGATCCAGCCTGACTGCACTAGATATAATCACACATGTTGAATAACAGACGTATCAATGCACATATAATTCAACATTAAAGATACTTTTAAAGCTGCCAATGTGAAACGAAATTAGAGACGACCTTACTGACGTATAGGCTACCTACGTTATTTACATGCAATGATCTGCTATTTCTTCAAGATTAACTACTTTTTATTTCATGCACCATTAGCTTAATGAATTAAAAGGTTTCGTTTGAAGATTTAACTTAGCAAATGTTATTCTCTGATCTAGATTCGCTTAACATTGCATGAATGAAACCATTATTAAGTGCTTCAAACTCGCTAGCAATATAGGTGAAAATCTGATATGAGATAAAATCATAAAACAGCAAAATAATCAAAAATTGAACAGCTTCAACATAACATATTCAAACTATAAAATATTCAAACAAGTAAATCGGACAAGTTCTTTAGAACTTAAACCCACCGAAATGACTGCTGTTTCTTGGGTGAAGTACTGTTCTGGAAATTTCTCCTTTCCCGGGGACATCTGCAATGTTATTCTACTTTAAAACAAGCTTTTGAAGGAAAAATTAGATAATAATGAAATGATCTGATCTATGAGCTGTTTAAGCAAAGTTTATCGTCCGAAGAAAATTGACAGTTGTTCATCGTGAAAAAAAGGTTTTTCCCTTAAAGCGCAAATTCAATAACTTTAAAACTTCATAAACTTTAAACTTATAAATTTCTAAATTTGCAGGCATCACAAAAAAGATTTTTATCTAACTGTTGACTTACCCTCATAAGGAGCTCCTGAAAAACAAGTGTCATGTTTTTCCAGTGTCCCTCCATGGCGAACTCTATAAAACTCATCACATTCCTATCTCTACCGTGTTGGTCACGTGTGTTGCACGAGATCGACAGTTGGAGATCTTCTTCTATTGGGTAGCTGAACCCTGAGGGAGAGTGATTGGAGTCACGTGATTAGAGAGGGGTCACGTGATTAGGGGTAGATTTTTGTGGAGTGATTAATCGTTGCGCGGGGTTTCTGGTCTTTTTATAATCAGCTAATTAGATAAACCACGTGAGAAGTTGTAGTACATACTACATAGTTACTTGCTATACAATTTCGTGTAAAGTACAACTTTGTATAGAGGATGTAAACTTTCAAGTGCACGACGATTACATCATCACCTGTAATTAATTACATCATAACACCTTCATAGTCATGACTAGTGATAGAGTAGATACTAGATAATGTCTAATGACAAGTATTTCAGTATTGGTAGGAATTTTACACGAAGATTTACATCCAAAGTAAGACTTACCGATCATGGCTTTTTTAATCATATTCGGACTTTAAGTGAATTTAAACATTTCTCGGATATCTAAGATTCGGATATCTAAGATCCAGTTCTACTTGCAGGGGTAAAATATTCTATGTTCATTATAACGCGATACGCAATACACTATTGTCCCAATTCACCAATACAGACGTCAGACTTCTCCACCAATAATAGAAAGCACTAAGACTTATGTGGGCTACTAAATCAAAAGCAAAGGCTATTGAAGCGACAGAATGAACGGTAATGGAAAAAGTCTACTCTTACCATGTCAGAACAGACTTCTAAAGAGCAGACACCTTCTAAATGCGATGAATGTGCTAACTGCCGTGTACTTAGAGGTAAGATCCGCGGAATTATCGCGGTTTTTCCGCGTAATGCCACGAAATGGGCTTGTTCTCGATGTAGATCAGTTTAGTTTAGTTGTTCTCGATCTTTAAATGCCACCCACCATTTTCTTTTCATCACGTGATATATTTTCTCAATTTTGCTTTATGTAGATTTTATGTAAAATCTTAATAACCATTAACCACTATAAATAAACTGTTAGCGTCTATGTAATTGTTTTTGTAACGGAGAAAGGAACGGTCACAAGTTTCAACCAGTTAGAAGCTAGAAAGCACCGTTTTCAAGCTTTTCATAGTTCAAAATTATAGAAAAATCTATAATGTCTACAAAGTAATTGTCTATAATGTTATTGTTTATATATAGGTAATGACATTTATAAGAAATTAAATGTAAAACAAACCTGTGCAATAAGCCACCTCCTGCTGAGAACACTGCTGAGAGCACGTCGCATCGTGGCGCATTACACTTGTATTTCCTTGACTCGTTGTCAGATCTGTAGAGGTTATCGTTAAGATAATCGATAAGATAATCGTTAGTTATCTCTTCTTGTTTAGTTAGATAATCCTTCTTTCTGTTTTTTTTTTCAATTTTTCATTTCCTGCATTTAGTCTCTTGCACCAAAGAAAGAGATAAAAGTTTTTTTGCGACGTAGCCACGATTACTACTAAGTGGAGAACATTCTACTACAAAGTGGCGCACATACTACTACAATGTGGTTTACATACTAATCTTTGCAGCTTACTGGGCAATCTGATTTGAGTTTAAGCGTACTAGCAGTTTAAACGTAGCAGTTATGTCATCGTCCATCGAGGAAGCCACTTGAGATATTTGAAACGTTAAGGAGGGAGGTAGTAATTAGTGGTAGGTAAAAATCAGGGAAATTTAAATAAGGTCAGGTCGTTTAGAGTGTGTTTCATTGTTTATTCCGCTTGAAGTTTTAAGCAAAATCCAGTTACCCTGATTAACCGCCTCCCTTGAATAACCCATTTTCTGTGTTTAACCGCGGCACTGTGTTGTACACGTTACATTGTACAAACGAAACGTGACATTGTACAAGCTACACGTGACGTTGTAACACGTGACTTTGTAACACGTGACATTGTAACACGTGACATTGTAACACGTGACATTGTAACACGTGACATTGTAACACGTGACATTGTAAAACGTGACATTGTAACACGTGACATTGTAACACGTGACATTGTAACACGTGACATTGTAACAAGTGACATTGTAACACGTGACATTGTAACACGTGACATTGTAACACGTGACATTGTAACACGTGA
>JH153812.1:66859-77269 GCA_000226015.1 Mnemiopsis leidyi | reverse complement strand
AGAGAGAGAGAGAGAAATCTTACAATAACTCTTTTTAAATCATGTCTCGTGTGCTCTAACACGCAGTATCGGCCGAGAAGAGAACCAGGAGACAAACAGATTGCTTTGGAAGTCAAACACAGAACCACTAAGAACATACGCTACGTCAGACTTCAGTGAGATCATGTACTGAACCTCTCTTTCGATATCCAGTAAGGCTTGGCTGGACAGCTCTTTTATCTTGCAGTTTTATTGAATCTTTCGTTGGATGTAGACCGCTCCTTTATTTTTCGTTTTGCTATCACACCTTTCAATTTGTTTGATGGACTTGGAGATTTAGTAAGACCTAATGTTTCATCACAAAACTTATCCAATTGATGTCCGACAAATGCTTTAAATACTTCAAATCCTTAAAGTTAAATAGATTAACTTGATAGATACTTTTACTATATATAGATAATAGATTTAAGCTTGTTTATATGATAGTTTATACTAGTACTACTTAATGTTTATATCATTGTTTATACTACGGTTTACTGTTTATATCATTGTTTATATTACTGCTTAATGTTTATATCATTGTTTATACTACTATTTACTGTTTATATCATTGTTTATATTACTGTTTATATTAGTTTTCATATGACTGTTATGACAACTGCGACTAATCGACAATCGTTATAATCATAAACGTATTTGATATTTACTTTACAGCATGATTACGTATTGAACCTCACCCATTTTCACGAAATTCCACGTTAAAGCAAGGAAAACAGCAAAATACCGCTGTAAATGACGCTGTAAATTACATGTGTTTAGGCAGGCATTTCATTAGAACAAATTCCACGTGAATTAAAATATTTGAAGTTACCCCGAAGGCAGCAGACATGATTGTGACGAGCCAAAACTTTATAATTAGAACTAAAAAAATAGACACAGCAGTATACAGTTCACAACTTTATACCTGTCTGTTGTAAAGATACATTACAATTTACAAGGCTTTTTTGTCTTTTTTTAGTTTGATACTTTAGCTGAAAGTTACTATTCTACTAATTAAATGGCTGGCTCATTTCCTCATTTTCAAATCAACAAGGAAAGCTAGATTATTCAGTTCGGTACTTATTTCCGTGAAATTTCTGTCTTCGTTATTCCAGCTCACAGAGCAACAGAAAAGAATACTTGTTTAATAAGTCAACAGCCAGGTAACCGATTGTAAATCCAGTACATAACTAACCATCCCGATTCCCAAAGCCCGTCGTCTGGAAGAATCAATATTAACTTGATTTAGAACACTCAGTGACCGGCTTTTCCGATGTTGCAAAGTAGCGATCTAAATTTACATTATTTCGGTTTCTACAGTCGCGTGGCCTTCTTTGATAAGACTCTTTTAAAAATCGAAATACAACGCAACTTCGGCCGCAACACCTTTGATACCAACTACATAATTTACATCACTATTAAAAACGATTTGACCTTTTTCTGTCGTTTTCTGTTGTAAGCATGCCCAAGAAGCTTTATGCACTTTTCGGTTATTAACATGCCCTAGCAGTTTAAAGCACATTTTGTTTGTTAGCATGCCCTAGCAGTTGAAAGCACTTTTTGTTTGTTAGCATGCCCTAACAGTTTAATGCACTCTTGGTTGTTAGCATCAAGCATGCCCTGGTCATTGAAAGTACCCCCTCCCAGTTAAATAATTTTTGTACGTCGCTACAAATTTATGTGTTACACGGCAAAATTAAAGACATAAAGTTTCTGTTTACCTAAATACCGTTGAAACATCACGTTCTCTGTGATACAATCTCAGTTCTATTAAGGTTGTGCCTTGTGGAGCCATCTCATGTCGTTTTTTTGAGAAACTGTTGATTTGTTCTAAGTCTGCTTGTCCCAGTGGCGCACACTGCCATTCATTGTCCATTTTTATGTATGTTTGGTATAGTCCCGCATTACTGATTCAACCCATCATGAAGCCAATTCGTCTCGCTATAAACAATGCATCACCGCTCGCGACCGAAAATGTTCCAACTCAGTACCTTCAACTACTCGAAAGATGACTGATCTCCTCATCTTCTTCCCACTCTCTTTCCATCAAACCATCCTTCATCCCATTAACAACACCAGTCCACACACAAAACTACCGCAAAACAGTAAATTAATTGCCCCGAAAGTTCCATGTGGCACTATAGGGCGGCTAGTGAGCCGCAGAGCGTGGCTAGTGAGCCTTCCCGCCGCTCCGACTAACTCAACCATCGTCAGCTTCATGGCAACCTTCCTCGGTGATTAGGAGCAAGGATCAACAATTAACCTCATTACAAGGACCCAGCTAATACTAGGACCCAACTTCGAGTCATTATGAATTTTAGCACCTACGATTGAAATCGTTTATTGCAGAACAATTACGAGCATATTTTTCGCGCCCGCTATTCCTGGTGGAGAGATACAGCACCATCTGCTAAGTGTAGCCCTTATAGTGACACCGTGTCATGTATGATAAACCACCACCAATCCAAATATATAGATATCGTATTGCGACAGGTGCTGCCGGGCTGTGCCTATACCGCAAAAATGGGCCATTATTTAGTTTTCTGTGATAAAAACTCCATTTGAATCTCGCTTATTTTAGTTCTTTAAGTTTTATTCAGGTAATTTCTTTGATCGTGATTTTTATCCATGTTGCTGGTAGTTAAAGCAGGGAATACGATAAAATAAGATCCGGTTACGGAACGTCATTATCATGCTGCTACGTTTGACAAATTGACTTCTTAATCCTGATTTGAACTTTTCGATTGTTGCAACCCCGCCTGTTTTAGCCAGCACACATTTTTCTGTGGTTTTAAAAAGGTTTTCATCTGTGTGAGGAATTAGCCAACTGACTGAATATAGCTAAAGTACAAGCAGTAATAAAAAGGAAGGTAGAAAGAAGTCGTTTGTTACAATGTCACATCTAGCACTAATGACCACAACAATGAGGCCCCACATTAACATCTGACAGGAATTTCCGGGCCAAATAAAGCAACACTCCAAGAAGAAGAGACGGATCCGACCCCCATCATTACACCACACAGATCCCCACGTCACGAACCATCAAAGTTGGACCTGGAGCTAGCTACAAACCCGGAGCTAGCCGCTACTTCTGGAGACAGCTGGTCAACAGACTCACGACTTAATGTCTTCTGGCAGGACGCGTTATTGTTCAGCCTATTGTTGTCGGGTTTACGATTTTTGTCGTACATTTTTTGTGTTCTTGTTAACTTCATAGGTGGAAATGGCGTGGTTTAGTTTTGGATGTATCCTAGAGGACTCTGTTCTATTTAAGGCTTAAGCTCTTATTGTGGCAGCATTTTTATAGTTTGTTTTTCCTTATATAAGATACTTTTCTAGAAAGTAGGAATGCATCAACAATGAGGAAAAAACACAGCTGCCGTTGTAATGCCAAGTTATTGCTTTGTAAATAGGACTGCTCTGTTTTTACGCTTAAGGTGGCCCACGTTTTTTGGCACCGGGTCGATGTAATTGGTCGAGGACATGACCTGGTCATGCCGTAGCTCTAATATATCGCTGTTTTGTCCCAAAATGAAGTCGTTTGCTGTGATTCAAATCGTGTTTATGCAATATTAAACGAACGTTTATTTTCATGGTGCACTAGAAGCTGTAAGTTTGAACCCAGAAATTTAGGACGCGTGACATCAATACCTAGGTTCGAATGAGCTGTCATACTGGACACCTTTGTAAAGCAAGTACTGACAAATCAGCTATCATAGCGACCCACTATTGGCAAATTTATTAAAACTATTTCTTGGACTAAATTATTATACTTCACGTTAAAGGTCGCCATTTCGCGTTCCATCGTCGGAGTTAGGCGACAACGGGCTGAGATATGCCACATAGTAGGGCTTCCTGATGTTATTCAACTCTGATACGGTCTGATGATTCGTAGCTTGCTTTGTCAACCTTGGCGGCTTGTTGAAAGACGATGTGACTATCTTCAGATCAAATATATGTTTTGTAACACCTCGGGCAGCTACTTATGGGACAACCTATCGACAATAATGAAATATTCTGCAATTGTTGAATAAAGCCGTCAAATTATGTCGCATATTTCTCACTGCCCAATCGGACCGAAAGCAGGTCTAAAGATTGAGCAAGCTTGACCACTAATCCAAAACCGTGGTGATATATAAAGTCTAGCTCATGTCACTTTTCTGCACATCTCCTCTCTTCTCCTCCGGCCGCAGCTACAAGCTGACTTACAGTGAGTAAAGGGCGTGGTGACGTCACTCTTGACCCCTGTTTCCTTACTTTTTGTACTTCTTTACAACTTTCCATCGGACAGGTGTCCTGTAGGGATTCTAAAAATCTGGGCTACAGTTATTTGGGATCGCAGTTACGTACCCTCGTATTATTTAGGTTTTGTGGGAGGACTTGGTCACTTTAGTTAGAACTGGCTCTTTAAATAATTTCTTATTTGGCCGAAGAGCAAAATAATGACAGGATTTGTAATTTCCGAACTTTTCTCAGTTGTATTTCCTGTGTTGACTTTGTCTTACACCTGTTTTTTCGGCATTTTCTCGAACTTATCGGATCTAGCTCTATGAATTTTCCTCTTGTTTTTATGAACCTCACGCTCTAAGATATATCTTGTTTTTGAATAACTTTTTGATTGTAAAAACCTGCCAACGAAGAAATGCCTTTTAACTTGGTCACACACAGTACAGTTAGCGCAATAAACATAGACTGATTTAGACAATCACTAATCCACCACCCTATAACCTACTGTTGCTTGTTATAAGAAGATAACACTTAACCTCACTAAAATTGGGTGATATTCAATGCCAACATTTCGTCCGACTAACTAAACATCCCCCCAATTGTCAATAACCTGGTGACGGATAACATATGCGATATTATATAGCAGATAATTTAACTGGTACAAGTCCTTGATGGCCTTCTCAAGAGCTGTTAATTCATGTCACGTGATGGACCAACTACAATGGATTGCGCATTTGTCGTCCGGTTGTACACAACCACTACGTCCTCCTCCTCCCCCTCTTCACGTATTCAAGACTCGCAAATTTAGGAGTATTTATTCTTGTACTATCATTTTCTTTTGCTGTAATTTTTTTTCTGATTTCGTTTGTAGCAGAGCAGTAGCGAGATTAGAAATAGTTAAATAGACAACGACTGACGTATTTTGCAGCTTGATGGTGCCATTTTGCAACCATTTGTCAGTTTTATCGGGTAGTCCAGCAATAACGACACTCTTTAGAAACAGAGCAGTCGTTTAATGAGGCGACCTTTTGTTTCGTCTCCTAGTAAAGTTTACTGGACGTAGTACTACAGTAGTTGATATACGGCAATATACGAATATACGACATATCTTGTGTTTGTGTGTGTGTGTTTTCGATAACTTTAATTTGATTAATCTTAACTGGTACCAAATTGGATTTGCAGATCCAAAGTTTTATGGTAAGTCTAATTAGTGTCGATGCAAGTTTGAATGAGATGAATTCACCTCAATCGTACCTGTTTGAATCAGTCTGACTATAAACTGTGTGTTTGAATCAGTGTGACTATAAACTGTGTATCTAACTTTGTGTTGTTTTTTGTTGAACGGCGTATACCAAGACACTTGTAACAGTTTGTACGGCAAGCCCTGCGTGACGGCGCGTTAAACAGATAAATATTTTTCTCTATTCTTCGGATTTTAAAATTTAAAAGCTACACAAACAATTTGATAACCTTGTAAACAAATTAGCTGATTAATGAGTCTTAAAATATCGTTTATTTCTCAGAGGTACATCATATTATCTTTAAACAACAACAAAGTTCAATGGAAGATATAAGTCTAAAAAATAAATTCTCCACAGGCATGATGGATGATCTAAAATCACCAAACTATACAGATATCAGATACAAAATCCAGAGTGATGCAGAGCGATACACCTGGACAGCCTACTTTGTATTCGGACTTCTTTCATCTTTCATTGGTGATACCCTTATCCTCATAGCCACCCTCCAGAAGGACACCTTCAAGCTCAACAAATTTCTGGTTGCAATTATCCAACATATAGCAGTTTCCGACCTAGCAAACGGAGCTCATTTCATCCTTCCTACCATCATCGCCCTCCTGGAGGACAAATGGATAATGGGGGAAGCTCTCTGCTATGCACGTGTTTACATCGCCTACGTTTTCTACCCGGCTGGTATGAGCTTTATCTCAGTTCTCACTACCAGCAAGTTTCTCATCATGAAGTACCCGACCAGGGTTTCCAACTGGTCTCCTAGACGAGCACATCAGGTCTGTGCATTTGTCTGGGTCTTCCTCCTCCTCAACCCCATACTCTTCCTTGTAGTCGACAAAAACGACCTGGCGTTCGATTACAGGATTTACACATGCGAGTATAGTTTTCAGAGTAACACTAGCAAAAATATAATGTTCCCTCTTCTCTTGTTCTTTATCAGTGCACTAGTCCCCAACATACTCATCATAGCGACCACTGTGCCTACCCTCAAATACCTTGCATTAGCCAGAAGATCAGCTAAAAGGGTTAAAGGAAGCGTTCCATGGCAGGGTGCCCTAACTGTTGGACTCACATCAATTGTCTATTGTATCTCAACATTACCCTTCACGTTTTACAAGATTCTGATTGGGATTGGCATCATGACGGAGGATCCCAATAACATGGACCAAGTAAATTATTATCGAGCCAGCTACTTTCTTCTCATGATGAACCTTGTCTTCAACTTTTACATCTACATCGTGACTATAAGGAGCTTCAGACGATTTATCTACTCCAAGTTCTCGTCAGCAGTACCAGTGTCGGTCAATCTGAATTTTAGTTCAGTGCAAGAGCCATGACACTGTTTTATCGACAGGTAACAAAGCTGTATGATAACCATTTAGTCTTCATTCCTGTTCACTCATAAGTATTAAATACTATTCATAAAGTAATTAAATACTATTCATAAGGTCGATATGATATTTTAGCCAGAAGAGAAGGCTGAACCCCTAATATCTTACTACGAACAAGTGAGTCACCAGGTTTCTAGACCAAAATAATTTTCAGATAAAAAAGAAAAGGAGAAAGTCTGGGCTGATCGACTATGGTTCTTGCTAGGACCAGAAGCACAAGAAGTGGCTCTTTGGCATCAACGTGCAAGCAGATTTATAACATCAAAACAATGTCTAAAGATGTGATGCAATGGTGCATCCAACAAAAAGACTATTTAATCATAAGGAAAAGAGCCTTGATTTGTGATTAACTTTATTCTTTTAACCCATGTCTCAATAATCATTGATCTTAAAGAATGGAATGTAAATGAAAGATGTATCAATACTTTATTATGATAATTGTGAAACTTGCTTATCTTTTGGACAAACGAGTAAGACTAATCAGCTAGAGTCAACAGATTGACCAAAACAATGTTTCCTATTTTATTTTTCTTTCTCGACATGTGCGATATTTGGCTTTTTAAAGAAAATAATTTTATATACTGCCTTTTCTTATCATCAACTTATATAGACTTACATCATAATAACGTGAAAGTTCAGAATTTTTATCTAAACGGTCACAAATACGATGAATAATTGCATGGGTGTAAAAATTCTGCTTATAGTAATTCAATACAATACAAACAGTGCAGTAGTAATATAGAAATTATTTGAGAGTAAATGCTTGTATGATTTTGAGAGTTTGAAATAAAAACAATAAATAATGTTCAGTCAAACCTGAAACCATCTGTTGCTCTGTACACTGTTGATTACTAATGAAACTCACCACACATTTACCTTTTTTCTTTAGAATGCATTATAACATTTATGTGGATAGTCATGCTGAGGAGATAAATTGATTACAAAAAAAGGTCAGACACTAAGACCTAATGCCTGGAGTAATTTGATAGTAATATGTTTAATAAAAGTCAGCTGGTAAATCAAGATGATGATCATGGGATTATGCTGAATTTACAGATTAAAGTGACCACGATATATTTAAGATAAAGTTAGCGCTATATTTAGAACCTACACTCCGACAGATTAAAAAATAAAAGTTGACTCAACGCAACAAACGGTATGGTAAGAGAATTGTCAAACAACGTTAGAAATCAAAATTAAAAGATTCTGTGGAAAACAATATATGTAATTAAAAAATGATATAAACCCACAAAGTGCTCTGCATCACTGTGAAACATTCTAATTTACCTCTTTAACTAGTAAACAATAATCATAAATTCATTATATTATTATTTGAATTGGTTCCTTCTATATATTATTTGCAAACCTACTGTACATTATATAGCTTAAAAATAACGTTTGACATTAAGCTACCTAAGCATTAATATATAACATTACATAACATTAAATCAAATGAAATTGGCAGGACATAAAATTAAAATGCCTATTTGATACATATTACATAAACTGCCTACTTTGAAACATTGATAACTTGATCATTTAATAACTTATTTGAAGATTCCTCGTCATATCCTAGTGATTGTAAAATCTCCATTGTATGCTGTCCCAGTTTTGGAATGTTGAGATCAAGTTCAATGGGGTTGGCACTGAGTTTAGGTGAGGGCGTGGGCTCAGCTGCTCCACCTGGAACTTCTACAAACATCCCACGTTCCCTATTGTGAGGGTGTTTAGCAGCTTCAGCAAATGTCAGAACTGGAGTAACACATGCATCTAGTTTGCTGAATACATCAACCCATTCACTTTGAGACTTAGAGGCAAATTTCTCCTTGAAAGCTTTGGCTAACTCACCCCATTTTGGCAGTTCCATTTGGTGAGGTAACTGAGCATTTTCAAGTTCTAGGCCCTTTAACAGATCAGTGTAGAATTGGGGCTCTAATGCTCCTACTGCCATGTATCGCCCATCCTTTGTTCCATAGGTGTTGTAATAGGGACAACCAGAATCAAGTAAATTGTGACCCCTTTGTCCAGGCCACATCATAGGAATCTGATTGAGGCTAGAAAACAAGAAACTGCTTGCATAGGCAGCACCATCTGTTAATGCAGCATCGACAACCTGACCAACACCACTGCTGGCGCGTGAATGAAGGGCAATAAGAATGCCCATAACACAGAGGATAGAACCACCTGCAAAATCTGCCAAGAGGTTTATGGGAGGAAATGGTGGTTCATTTGCTCTGCCAAGCTTGGAGAGGACACCTGTCATGGCAACATAGTTAATATCATGGCCCGCTGCTTGACTCATACTTCCATTTTGTCCATACCCAGACAATCTAGCATAGATTAATTTCTTGTTATCTTTTAGAAGAACTTCTGGTCCAAGTCCAAGTTTTTCCATGACTCCGGGACGGAACGGCTCAATCAATATATCAGCATCGTTTATAAGTTTTTTAACTATTTCAACCCCACCAGGTTTCTTGAGATTGATGGATATAGATTTTTTACCTCTTGCCATCACATTAGTAGACAAAAGAGGCTTTGGTTGATCTATTCTGATGACTTCTGCTCCATAGTCAGATAAAAGCATTCCAGCAAATGGTGACGGTGCCAGACCCGCCATTTCTATAACTTTCAAGCCTTTTAAAGCCATATCCTGAGAGGGCATAGTTTAACATATCGTTCAGTATATTCAAAACAGCTGGTCAACATTGAGAAAATCGGAAAAAAAGCTAATAGCACATTATAGACATGAAATCAAATGTTGATCTAGCTATAAAACATAGTATCCCATAGATAAATAAATAAATATAAATAAATAATGAATTATGATGCCAGCATCATCACACCTAATCTCCTAAAATGTCTAAAAATTCTAAACTTCGAATAAAAATTTGTTCAATAAAAGTAAAAAGCATCAAGACAAAATTAATAGATGTTAATAAATTTCTTTTTAGCTACCAAAGGGTTATCTTTAAGGAAAATGTTATGCTTAAGCTTGTTTTCCAAATAATTTCCACTTTCAATCCTATTTAAAACTTCATCTGAAATATCCCAAAAATTCCCAATACCGCAAGTGCCCAATTCTCTACTTTTAATCTTAAATGCTTCTAGATTACTTTTAAAAATGTTCAAAGTTGGTGCTGTCTTCACCTTAATAGGTAATCTATTCCAAAATGACATAACTCTTTCATTAATAAAGTTCCGTTTAACACGGTTTAGCTTAGAAATCTTGCTTTTTCCAGGTTTACAAACTAAATTTAATCCTGACCTACTAAAGTTAAAAACACCAGCAAGCTGGGATAAACCATGACTAGCTTTGTAAACTTCAATCAGATCACCTCTCGAACGCCTCTCAGCGAGAGTAGTCAGCTCCAGAACCTGGAGACGCTCTGAGTATGGAAGTAGGCCTACCCCTTCAATCATCCGGGTAAAGCGTCTCTGGACGCTCTCGATCCTCAATATTAAAGACCAATTTCCATACTCAGCTACAGGGTTCCAAAGCTGAACACAATATTCGAGATGTG
>JH153812.1:51491-64820 GCA_000226015.1 Mnemiopsis leidyi | reverse complement strand
ACTCTTGACAACGCCCTCAACATCTCTTTGGAACATACAGACTTTGACAATATATTTCTGACTGCATTTTCAACTGTAACCTCAATAACTGGTTGAATGGCATTAAGCTCATCCCTAATCATTACTTTCATTGTCCCACAGTCATTCGAGGACGAGGTAGATGTATTTTTCTCTTTGTACGAATGGGGACACAAGTAACAGTCAGAACACTGCCAGTTCTCAAGTGACTCCACCATTTCTTCACTTAAACCTTTAAGTCCAACACAACAGAGGTGCCAGTACTTATTACAGCTCTGACACTCGACTGAAAGCTCACCTTCCATGTATTTTTTGCAAGGACAATAATCGTCACTTGCACTTTCAGTTTTTTGAGGGCTCCTCAAAACTTTGTTTCTCGGTCTCCCAGGAAGGCGCTTCGTATCTGCTTTCTTCAAAACCGTCTTCTTCAACTGATCATCGATCTTCTTCACTTTGTCATCCGTCATACCTCAAATTATTTGTATAATAGTAGTGTTGAAAGTATTAAAACTAATAAGTAATATTATTATTATACAACCATATGATTTGATTGAAACTACTTGTCAATTGTATATGTATGATTATTTATATCAATTTTGGCCTTAGTAGGTTGCCACATCAAAAGAGCTGGACTCTTACAGGTGGTATCCTGTAGCACATAATAGTTCCTTATATATATTAAATTATGTTCATATTCCTATGTATAATTGTGTTACGAAATTTATTAATTCAAAATTCAAAAAAGATGACTAAGTAACAGCTCGAAAAGAAGTTCAAAATCAAAAGGTGCCAATGGAATTGTACTTGTTAAACTTAATAGAACTTAACAAATAAATTTCTGGATAGTTGGAATCATATTTTCACAAGACGAAAATGACTGAATCAGAATTAACAACAAATGTTATACAGAGTTTTCAGATTTTATACATTAACACATCTAAATCAGTCAAATTTACTACCTAACTTTTCCACACATACAATGTATATAGTCTATAAAATTCATAATTCCTAATAACATAGTTTTAGAACAGCGATCCCATATGGTACATGAAGAGACTGTACCTGTTTTTGAGCCAAGGAAATTGTGGATAATGTTCGAAGAAGGATAGGTTTTAAACATGGGTTCCTTACAGCGAACATTTCAGAAGAACATCTGGCTGATTAAAATTTGTTGTGAAAAGCCGAGCAAGATCAGAACACCACATCAGCGACCCTGGCTACGCTATTTGTTTGAAAAAATAAGCTATAAATAATTGGTTAACGGAACTTAAAAAGCAACGGTCGTTGGAGCAAGCAAGAATGGGCTGCAAAACTGCAAGACGAATTTTTAACTATGGCTGTTTATTTAAGTGCTAAAGTTTACTATGGTGTGCTGCATGTATTATTCGAATGGGATTAACGGGCGATGCGCGTCCACGATTCTTTGAATCTTAGCGTCATTACGCTTCGCTCGAGGAGCAGGTGTGACGCGCGCGAAGCGATGACGGTAGGTTGTAAGCCTACAACCGGGCCGGTAAATGAAAATGGGCCTTGGCCTTAATGCAAAGCAAGGCAATGTCAGATAAAAATAAATGTAATGTTGGAAAAGTGATCGCGCTGTTAACGGGCGTTGCGCGTGTTAAAATAAATGTAAAATTTCTTTATGCCAGAAATGCGCGAGAGCGCGTGATGGCCGCGACAGTAGGTTACCAACCTACAACGATCGCCATGCAGTTGCACAATCACTATTTATATTTAATTTTAAACATTAGCCATTCTAGTTGTTGACGAGATTATATCCGTCTAACGTTCTAACAAAACGTTCTAACAAAACGTTCTAACAAAACGATCTCGTTCAGCTTTAGCTGCGTGAGTCGGGTATCACCGCGACAATTCTAGTTGACGAGATTATATCTTGTAGGCTTACAACCTACCGTCATCGCTTCGCGCGCGTCACACCTGCTCCTCGAGCGAAGCGTAATGACGAAGCGTAATGACTAAGATTCAAAGAATCGTGGACGCGCATCGCCCGTTAAGATTATATCCGTCTAACGTTCTAACGAAACGATAGCTGCGTGAGTCGGGTATCACCGCGACAACCATTCTAGGCCATGTTGACGAGATTATATCCGTCTTGTCTCTTGTACAGCAGCGCGCACCCTCCACCCTCCCTTAGTCCTTTTCTTCAGGCCAGAAATGCGCGAGAGCGCGTGATGGCGGCCGCGCCGTGACAGTAGGTTATCAACCTACAATGATCACCAGGCAGTTGCACAACAACTATTTATATTTAAACATTAGCCATTCTAGGCAGTGTTGACGAGATAATATCCGTTTTGTCTCTTGTACAGCAGCGCTTGTACAGCAGCGCGCACCGCTCCCGTCATTTTATTCTCCGGGATGAGGGTCGGACAAAGTCAGACAAAGCAGCGCGCACCCTCCCGTCATTTTATTTGTTGCCTGGGGACCTCAGGCTAACGGAGGTAAACGTAGAAATAGCCTATGGCCTAGCCGCGCAACGCCCGGTAATTTATTCGCTTCGAATGAGGGTCGGACAAAGTCAGACAACCTAAGTTCATCGGTTAAGAATCTAATAGTTGGATTGTATCTATAGTTAATTTTTAGGGTTCCAAAGAGTACACGTATTAATGACTTGTAAGAAGTTTTCATGACATTGCAACTGTCCTGTCTCTGCTGCGCTTTTGAACACGCTAAAAACATCCAGGCCAGGAGGGGGTGATCCAGCTTTAGATACCAAACTGCCGATGTGTCTAGAACAGCTAAGAATTAGAAAGCTAGACACCATAACACCAATTTCTCGACAGGATATGTTTAAGTTCGTTGTCACTAGACTCTAGGGAGACTTAGTAGAGCAAGGTTTCGGAGTAGAATGGCAATTCAGAGCATGAGCTTGAACCGTTCTGCAAATGATTAAGCAGCTTGCTAGAGTAGCTTTATGTTGTTCCTACGAGTACATGACCAGTCAAGGATTCACGGCCTATACAGTACACAGTAGACACGAAACAAATAACAATAACAGGACACTCATGCATTTAGACAACCGAGGAAAATTCATTTGGGCTTTAGTTTTAGACATGTAGAATCAAAAATAGTCACACTCACTGTATTGAGTTATTGATCATGATGCTTTTCAAATTCAGAAATTTTAAAATTTGATTTAATTCAATTGATATTAAATCTTAAATGATACATTCTAAATCTAGTCTCGTTTTCCATGTACAAAATGCAACTATATGCAAAACATATTCTCGGTCTAACTCTATAATTGACGACTCTGTACCAGGACTATCTTTTCCCGTAAAGACATTTTAGTGAAATCTCTGTTGTTCAATTCTTTCTGCTCCTTGATATCATCGTAAACCTACGATCAGAGGAGTGATTTTAAAATTTCATCATAGACATAGTAATGATTATGTTATCAATTGAAACGCGAATGGTCCGCAGGCTAAGATGTTCATTATGGCATGGTGCGATTTTGACCCAATTGCATTATTTCTGGAAAAATTCTGCACTTCGAATTCATCCACTCATGTTTACGTTAAAATATTTTAAAATTGTTCAGAACTTAACTCACATCATTGAATTTAGAAACTATGACAGTCATGGGTAAAGTCAGAAAGATTGTACTGCCAAACACTACAAAGACACCCGCAACCTGAGCGTTGTTGTGTTAGTAATAGTACAACTGATCACTCCTACTAGACTTAAAGGGTCGACCGAAATCACTATCTTAGTCCAGTGTTACAATTAGAATAAAGGCGGTTTTGTAACAGTTATTACACTGATCATAAGCCTTAGAGAAGGAAGAAAAAAGAGGGGAAGTCTTTCCCCTTTTTTCTCTGTTATAGGTACTGTAAAATGACGCTATGTCAAAAAGAGATCTGTTTTCTCTCAAAGCAATGTTTTGACTTATGTCTTGCCAGGTATAACTATAAGCTTGTCAGTTGCCGTGACGTTTCACTTACCTTACCAACCGCTTCTTTTGGGTATATGTCTCCGTACCCAACAGTTCCCATAGTAACGACACTCCACCACAAGCTATGGAACATGGTCTCGAACATCTTGCTATCTTGGTTTAAGTTCTCCAAGAAGAACATCAGCGCTGCAGATATGTAAACCTGAAAGGATCAAAATGAATTATCACTGAACTTTACTTTTACATAATAAATTATCAAAATCATTTCACTTATAGCTTCACAAAGTAAATTATCGTTTGATTTTACCAATAAAGTCAATATCTTGAAATCTCAGGACTACTGAAGTGCAGAATATCTAAAAACTCACGAAGATGCACCACAAAACAGCCAACATGGCCAGCTCCCTCCGACTACTGACGATGATGTTGATGACCATGGTGAGGGCCGGGATCCTCCGGACCAACTTGAAGAGTCGCACCACTCGCCCCATTCGCAAGATGAAGAGGGTCGGGAGATGGACATCACCGTTAAACATGAACGTTATCAACTGGGATAATTTGACGTTCGTAGCTGTAGTAAAGTTGGTTAAATCCTTGTGTTTTCTAAGTTTCTACTATGTGTTGACAGTTGGTTATCTAAAAGTTCCCCCTTAATCGAATGTCGAAATTTGTTCAACTTCAAGGAAGGCATTTGGGCGCTCTGTATATAAGGGTAGACAGAGTGCTCTGCTTCACATATCTACTCTACAAAAAAAGTGCCTACCAGTACCTGTATGTAAAAAGGGCCGACAGCTATCATATCACACCAGTTCAGAAGATCCTTAAAGAAATCTATCCTGTTTGGCCACGTGACAAACTTCACAAGCAGATCAATTGAGAAGAAGGAGACACACACCGCGTCAATGTAGAATAGAATCTGGGTAGGTGTAGGAATGATAAGAATCTGGGTAGGTGTAGGAATGATAGGAACGAATGATGGTATCGCACTATTTTATCTTAATAAGGTTATTGGATTTCGCCAAGAAAAATAAATTGAACTTGACAGGAAATTTACAATAGAATCTTGGAAGAAGGATTCATGTTTCAAGCTCTGTTTTCGCTTACATTTGCGACATTGCTGACTTCTTCCATCAACTGAACAAAACTAGGTTCCGTCTCGATAGTAAAGGCGATGATGGAAACTAAAATCAGAAATACGTCCAATAATGCCCACACCTGGATATAAGAATTAATAATTCATTCGGATTTTATGTAAGTAACTATTACTAGGTTATTTTCAACGATGGAAGTTCCTCTGATATAAAATTTATGAATTATTAGATGCAGTATATATTCACCACTATTCGCAACTAAACATTTCACTCACAGTAGACAAGACTGAACTGTATGGCACAGAAACAACTTTGTACAACTTCTCCCTCAAACTCTTCTCCTCACAGTCAGCCGTCTCTTTAGTCACGTGTTTCTCAGTATTCTGCGGGCTTGTTGTACCGTCTCCCTTCAGAATTCCAAAAAATGTCAGCTCTCGTTCGATAAGATCAACTGGCATTGTCTGCAATGCGTTTTTGGACAATTTAAGATTATTTAACAAACTTTTACATTACATCGATAATTTGTAAAGTCGTTCTTCAATAAATCATTGAAATTTGAAGCACAAATCATTATGGCTATCAGTTAATTTAACAGCTAGTTTAACATCTAGTTTACCAGCTAGTCTACCAGATAAACCAACCTTGGGGATGTAGAGATCTCCATTACTTTGATAATAAAACAATATCCACTCAAACAGCACTCTGTTACGGTTGAAAACGAGCATCTCACTTTCAGAGTCGTAAAACTTTTCACGCTTCTGAGGAGATAAAATGTATCAGCATTTTCGGGAACTTTACACAAAGAATAGGTTTTTTAACTCCGATGCAGATTCAATTTTTTAATTTGTCAACCCTTTCAACCCGGAAGATTGAAAATCCCAAATAAATCACAAGAAGTAAAACTCGACATAATGCTAGTAAGGAAACTTTTGTAAAACAGGAACTCTACAACGTAATACTAAAATTGTCGATTTTCAAAGTCTCCGAACTCTTGACCACCTTCTCCCCTCTGAACCGGAAGACGGACCCATCATTCATGTTGAGGGTTACCTCTCCAACATAGGCGTGCACATCCTGATACACATTCACCGGGACAGACAAGATAACAGATGTCTCCGCCAAAGTGTAATCCAGCCCGGCATACAAGGCCTCTCCCACAAGCACGCCAAGTGACCTTTGCTGTACGTCTTGTGTGTCGATGTCATCTACTATGGTATCTGCTGCTTCATTAAAATCAGCTGATTCCTGGACTTGGCGTGCGATGTCGCTGATGACAGTGGGGAGATAACCGCCACTGTTGTGGACGATACCCTTGACAGATTCGACCTGTTTGAGATATTTGGAACCTTCAGGATCTGGAACTCCGTTACCAGGACGACTAAATATCTGTACCAGTCGAACGAAGACTGAGAGAATCTTGCTGCAACATCTCAGTTCTATCCCATTCAGCGCACTGTCGTCCCCGTCCCCAAGAATCGGCTCCATTTGTGTCTTTATCCCGCATATCCTTTGTCCCTCGTTACAGCTTTTCCGGCCCCACCATGTCCCCCAAGGTCCCATGTTGGGGGTTACATGGCTGCCACCACTGCTGCAAAACAACTTCAACCCGTTTGTAGCAGAATCATCCCCTTCGCCCTGCTTCGGTTCTACTTTTATATCGGCTGCAGAAAACCCAGCTGGACACTCGCTGCTGCTTGCCCACGTACCCCAGGGGCCCACGGTACTGCAGACGTTTTTACCGTCGCTACACTGCAGACAGACCCCGTTTACCGCCGAGTCATCTCCACTACCCTGGTTTGCCTCCACTTTCTGAGAGAAGGAGACAGCGTAACTCCCGTCACAGTCCTCCCAGGATCACCAGTTTCCCCAGAATCCAACGTAGCGGATAGATTGCTGACTATTGAAGTATTTGTCTTTAATCGCTGTACTGCTGGTTGAAATCAGTAAACCGAAAACAAGGCTGAAAAACAGGAACATAGTGATTGTTTATATCAATATCGCCCTACTTTTCTAATTGATAACGCAAATGAATATATCTACGTGAGTTTGTGCAGTATAATTATACGGGGACCGTTTCGCGATTGTTTTTCCACGTCTTTGTTTTTACATTTTGTTCAACTTGACAATGTGCAATATTTCGCACTTCTACGTTATTCGACTCACAATACTGCAAAGCTTTGATTTTCAAGCGCCCCTAAAACATCCTCCAAGATCCACAGAAATTACTGCTTCAATAAAGTGACGTTTTCACACCTGTTTATTTTTCTTTGTCACACTTGACATTTCTTATTATTTCGTTACTACGATTTTCGTTGTCTCGTACCGCAAAATATATATTTCTGACTTCAAGAGCCGCTTAAGGAAATTCTACGCGATAGTCTTTTTTAACAAATCTTCTGCAGCCGTGTCAGACAAAAATTACAGAATTAAAGTCATCATTACATCATTAGTCGTGATTTGCTGTCGTGACCAGAGCTAGACACAACAAAAAACCACAATAGTCCCATCCCATCAAAGTAACTGATGGATGCAGTAAAAGATGAAGAACCTGCACTTCAAAATAGAAAAAGTAACAAGTATGTCGGGTGAAGTCGAAGATTGTTTCAATATGAAAAAATTTCCGACTCCCCCAAGAATTTGGACGTCAATTATTTGATTCATCATCAATTTGATATGGTTTTCCATCACGTGTTTCTACACCGACACGTGTTACAACATGTGTTATTACACGTCTTACTGCACGTGTTACAACATGTGTTACAACATGTGTTATTACACGTTTTACTACACGTCTTACATTTCACCAACCTTCTCATTCCCCAGGAGAGTATTCGGGAACCGCTCTAAAGTAGAGCAAGAATTGCGCCCGCTTAGTTAGGTCTCAGGCGGACGCTAGATTTCCATTTCTAAAATTCTATTAATATTATCGTGATATCGCAAACTTAAGAATGAAATAATTGGCCATTGCTGCGCATAAACTTAAAACCATAGATAAGTCAGATAAGCATTAGAATTGAATATGAAATAGACATAATACTTCGGAGTAATACTCTGATAGTGATACGTACGCCGCGCAACGGTGATAAACATACAAATATATATTCAGCGTAGAACAACTTTGCGGAGGCAATTTGTCACGTCGACATGGTAACGGTGGCGTGCACTGCACTATGTGTTAAATTGCGGTGGGACACCGGACACCGGACACGTCCATCTACCTACCTACCCACCTACTACCTCCAAAATCCGACCACTTTAAACCATCTACTTTACTTTTTTGCCTTCGGCAAAAAAGTATTATAGAGATGGAAAATATACGTCACGTACATCTCTGCACGTGTTACTACATGTGTTACAATATGTGTTACTACACGTCTTACATTTCACCAACCTTCTCATTCCCCAGGAGAGTATCCGGGAACCGCTCTAAAGTAGAGATATACGTCACGTACACCTCTCCTCCAACGTTTATCTTTACTTTAGGTTTCTTATCAACCTCACTTTCTACATTACTGGTTTTCTTGCCTCCAGCGTAAGTGCATCCGGGACTGTAGACTCCAGGACTGCTATCTTTGCTGCCCTGTATTCTTGGAGAGCTTTTTTTGGAGGTCCGTGGTGAATCGCATGATGCGAACTGTTAGGATATACCTACTTGTCTTTTTTTATAATTTTCTACCATAGGTTATCATTTTCGGATACGAAGCCTAAAGCCTTGGTTGTCTCACGACAAATAGCCGTTCTAACTTCTAGCAGAACCGATTGAAACATAAAGCCTGCAACTGCACTGCGATAAGCGATATAATACAAGACTAGTAAAAAAGCAACAATATAGAACTCACATCACCACTGCGACTGTGTACTAAAGAAGATGAGACCAACCCTGCATCTCGCAACATAGTTTCTCGACTAACAAGCAATATTGCAATGTCAACTGTTCGTTTGCAGCAGGCAAAACAAGTTGGTGATACGGTTAGTGCGATGACGAAGCCATAGACAATGATTTGATTATTTCTTAAACTTAAAGTTGAAAATATTAAACTAGCCGATAAATGATGCACATATCAGTTTCCAATCCCAAATGAATTTGGTTCTAATTATAGGGCAAAAGGGTAATATAGTTTGGTGAGTGGGGAAATTGGCGCCAATGGATCCATTCAATGGAAGAGATGGATGTTCCATTGGCGCCAATGGCGATGAGGTCAGTGGTGACAATGGTAGTCCCAATAGCCATTGGCACCAAAGGTTGTGTTCCATTGGCGCCAATGGCGATTGCCATTGGCGACCATTGAATCCATTATAATGGATCCAATGAAACCACTCGATCATGATCACGACTCAGAGTGAATGGATCATTTGAAATTTCAATGGCGACAATGGTACCAGTGGCGCCAATGATACCAAACTATATGACCCTTTTGCCTAAATATTTCCTGATTAATGATTATCAACATTGGCGCCATTGACGCCATTGGTTCCATCGTCGCCATTGGTACCTTTGTCGCCATTGGCACCAATGTCGCCATTTTTGTGGTATCTTTTTTTAGCTTTGTCCGATTATCGCCAATTTTGCCATTGTATTCATTATCTCCATTATTACTATTGGAATTCCTAATGATCCATACACTTTGAGCATTGATCGTGAAAAAGGTATCGCCATCGAGTGGTTCAATTGGATCCATTATAATGGATCCAATAGTCGCCAATGGCGATCGCCATTGGCGCCAATGGAAAACTTAACCATTGGCGCAAATGGAATGGATCTATTGGCGCCAATTGCCCCATTCACTAAACTATATGGCCCTTATACCTATTATAGTCGCGGAAGAATTATGACTGAATAATTACACAGAAAACATTAAAAACGCAACAGCCCGATTTCAGCTTCCTGTTGGTACAAATATATGCTAACTAACTTGTGAAATGGACTGAATGGGCTACTGGCGAGGTTTTTGTTGAAAATATCACATTTTATTCCAGGTCATTCCTCAAACCATTTTTGTGTGGTACTTGCAGCTTGCTAGAGGCCCCGTTCAATCCACTTAAACTTATACGAATCGTTTTATTGTTCTGCATTGTGTGGGATTTGAGTAAGATTTCCGGTTTGTTTTTATTTGAAGTCTGTTTTTTCAAAATTAAACACATTTATTATTTAAAAGGTCATTAATACTTCGCGTGTGTACGTGCGCGCAGTTGTATCAACAAAATATTACAAGCGGGTTCCACCATTTGTTTCAACTACTGTGACCGTGAAATGCCCCACAATAATAAATTTATTATTCCAATTTTAGGGTTTCGGGAAGATTGCAGAACACATGCATGGTGGAAGCTCATAACTTTTGAGCTCTTTTCTGTGACACATTTTAAACTCAAAATGCGCTATTTTCCACGATCACACATATGAATATAATCTAGGTTTAGCTTCCTATATGCCCTATCACAGTTTATTGAAGAAATGCGAGTGCATGCGCTATACAAATAGCAAAATTTTGTACAAGTGTACAATTGTGGTATTAGAACGATAAATGTCGTCATAAACACAAGATATAAACAAAATTCAATGAAAATAAATCGAAAAACAAAACGAATCAAATATTATAATGTCATTCAAATTGTGTACAGTGTTACCGTGAATACGTGCTTGAACAAGATAACCAAAAGACAGGGAATTGGGTAAGAGTAGAAAACCTCGGCGACCTGGCCACAAGAGTTGTTTTAAATAAGGGCAACTTTAAACTATCGCAGGGTAGTTTAATTTTAAGGGAATCTCCTCTGAAAATCAAAATAAACCGTTTAAAATTAAACCATTGAGTAAAAACATGGTAACTAACAAAAAGCTGTCAATCAAATTTTAAAATATAAGAGACTAGTCATGAATCGTAGAAAATTGATTAGCCCCAAAAATTAGTAAATAAATTGCGTAGAAAACAGTTTTTAATTAAATGGCAGCTGTAGAATTGATGTGATAGATTTAACACAGCCTTAAATGAACAATGAAAGCAATCCAGGTTCTACGTCTACGTATTCCAAAATTTAAATTATTTTACAGAAAGTGGTCAGATTTACTATCATCACAATTTACTATCATCACAATATTCTGTTTTAACAGAACTCACAACAGACTTTAAACGAAACGCTAAGAAAAAAATACGAATCATGTGTTAAGAATGATTGGAAATAAAAGTTTAAGTGGTACGAAAAATTGGTCAGTCAACAAAACGATTATATAATAACACTCCAGTTGATTGATCTAGCTTATAATGTAATCTCAATGAATGATATTGTGGAAGAAGAAGTTCATTTTGGCAGATCCTTCATTTTTCAGCGCCTCAAACATTTTCTTCTTGAACTTCTGCACTGCCACCTGCCAGATGTGTGTCAGTTAACCAATCTTACAATTCTAGTTAGGACACATAATAATTATATCAGAATATTGTACAAAATAACATGAGCAGATAAGCAAGTCCATGTCACAAACCTCCTCGGTATCGTCTAAACTGAGAGCATCCTTCAAATATCTGAGATCTTCAAGACTTGATAACTCGGGTATGCCACTACTGCACATCAAGGCAAACAAGTTTATGAAGAGTGTACTTTTGTTTCGGATAATTATGAAGGCGTGGAGACATGTCTCTAGGAACCTGACATGATCAGTCTGTTAGTAACTATTGGACACCATCGTTACCATATTACCATGGTAACTGTGGCAACCATGGTTACTGAGGCAGTTGCTTCGGTAATTTTAGTAAGTATGACTATGGAGACTGTGTTGCTTTAAGCTATGAGATTATTTAAACCTTTAAAGCTTATATTCAAATAGAAAAACCCTTGCCAAATCTTATAAACAAAAATTGACAAACTTTTTGAAAAGAGGGTCCTCCCTCGCACGATCGTTGAAAGCACGGTGTTTCCCCTTCGTAATAACAGTGATAAAGTCACTTAACATGATCATTGGAACTCTCTCCCGCTTGTAAATACCGATACCGCGGATGTTTAGAGACTTGTAGTTACCAAGGAAGTGCCCGAAGTCGATGTGGAACAGCTGAAGATAAAAATTTAGATAAATGCAGAAAAAATGTTCCCTCGTAAAGTGTTCCCCCATAAAATTAGAATACAAAACTGATACATAACGATTAAAATTACCTTGCCAGATTTGGTCACCATGATGTTATCACTGTGTCTATCTCCGATCCCGAGAACATACGTAGCTACACAGTAACCAGCGCAACTCTTTGTGAAGTTGGAGATAGCATTCTCCATTCTGCACATTATTGGGTGTAAAACATTAAGAAAGAGATTTACAGTTACATATGATTTAGCTATTCTGAAAAAGTTCTGGCCGAGATTTCACTGTTTTATTGCAATTTCAGCTTTTCATAGTTTAGAAAATGATAGTTCCTAAGAATCCAAAATCAGATGATATTAGAGAAAGGTATATTTGGGGAAAGGTCACAAATTTAACAATCAGAAGCTAAAAAGCACTTTTTAAATAAACAGATTTGAATACTCACGCTGCATCGGTCTTGTTCATGCTCTGTAGCCACTTGTAGAGAATATCTGTGTTGAACGCTCCTGTCCTGCCCCCTGCGCGCTGTATCTTGGCTAGTGTTACTGAATCTTGCACTGGGGATATCAGACCCATGTTTTCTCCCGTAGCCATACACCCGTATACACTCAACCTGGGAAAATGTATAGTGTACAATGTTAGTGTGCAATGTAAAATGTATAGTCTTCAATGTTAGTGTGTAATGTAAGAAATGCGTGATGTACACTTGTACATTCCGTACGATCAACTTCAAGCACTTAAGTAAACAGTTATATCGTGCAAATATAAAGACAAATAAATGTCACGTGACATCGCTGATTGAACATACTTAAGGTCCATGTTCTCATTCTGCCACAGTTCGTCCATCAGACCGATAGTTTGTAAAGTTAGAGAATCTTGTCTCAGATCATCTCCCGCCTGGAAAAGTAACCTTATCTTATATCTTAGAACTTTGTAGATAAGTAGATCTGAAGGCTTACTTTGTAGATTTCAATGAGTGTGTCGAAAGACTTACTTTACATACATTTCAATAAGTGGATCTGAAGACTTACTTTGTACATTTCAATAAGTGGAGTGCCGAGATCGTCATGATTCTTACACGTTAGCCACAGAGGTTTCTTCTTACTGTCCATCACCCTAAAGTTTCTCAGTGTCATTCAACTCCACCAAACTTTCCCTTGAAACTCCAACAAACTTTTCCCAAGAACTCCCCAAAATATCTCAAAAAACTCCCTGAATTTTCCCAAAAACACCCCCAAACCCCC